>CAUYTI010003101.1:0-39243 GCA_963575145.1 Galago senegalensis
GGAAGGTTAATACCTCCTTCCCCACCTTGCACCCAGTCACTCATAATCCCCCAGGTCTGTGACCCTATTCACTCTAGTAGGCATCTGCTCCTGGGGTTTATAACTGCCAAAATAACACAGAAATCTGCGTTCACCAAGGAGGCCTTGCACGTTTAAATTAGGCTGTGAGCTTTCTCTGAATTACAGCCCCTCGCCTTCTGTCCCGGCTAGATTCCTCTGCAAGTCAGAGGCTGCTAGAGCTGATGCAGAACTCAACCCTGGGCAGCAATTAGAGTTTACACTCAGGTGTCAACCCCTGCTTCTGCCCACCCACTGCCTTTATCTCAGCATTCCCCTGAGTGCGAGGTCCTTGTTGGGAAATATGAGTCCAGTCCAGCAGGGGCAGAATTTATGCTTTGGAAGTTCTTGCTGTTCCAGCCTCACACCTTCTGTCCCATCTAAATTCTTCTGCAAGTTAAAGGCTTCTAGAGCTGGTGAGGAACTCAGCTCCGGGCAGCAGGCTATTAGAGTTTACACTCTCAGGTGTCAATTCCAGCCTCTTCCTGCCCACTGCCTTTGTCTTAACTATACTCCCTGAGGGCTGATGCTAATGGTCTCTTTTCTTATGAAAGTTACCAAGTCCATTCCACCTGTGACTGCTGTCTGGAACCTCTGGTTGCCCAGAGAGAGACGGGGCTTGCTTATCTGGAAAGGCGTCAATTCGCAGCTCAGGATGCCACTGTTGTTATATGGCTGCCTCTGAGCCAACTTTCTTCTCCTCACTCCTGTGCCACAGTCAACACAGAGCAGCACCAGCCCTTTCCCCCTCCACTTCTCTCAAGTAGATGCCCAAGAATGTAGACTCCATAGGTAACAAATCCCCAGACCTCAGGGTGGATGAGTGGGGGAATCCTTGGAGTTCAATGTTGCAGGTGGGGAATATATACAGTTTTATACAGTTTTATGCCTGACTGGAGGATGCCATGGCATACCAGCAGGGGATAGGAAGTCCAGGTTTTAGGGGATCTCTCCCATGGAATAAAGTGAGAGGATATTTGAACTCTGCTCACTTGTTTGCATGGAGTAAATTGAGAGCCCTTCTTGCTGGGGAGGGGACTCCTGTCCACTTGGTGGTGGATTTTGTACCTTTTGGTTGCATTTTGGGGGTTTCAGCTTGCCTCAGGAAGGTTGAAATGCACTCTTCAATCTTCTCTCTTGGCTCCACACCAAACCATCAGCTCCCTTCCTAAACTTCTGTCCTTTAAGCCTCCTTCTGGATGGGAGCTTCTGTAAAAAGCTGGCTGAAGTCTGCCATTTTGGCTCTGCCCCCCCCCCCAGGATTTCTATGCATTTGTGAAATATAAGACCTACCCTGATAATAAGCCCTAGTGTGTCTTCTTGAGAAAAAATAAATATATGACAGTGTCTTATTTTGGGGGAAACATAGTACCTACTAGAGGTGGAAAAATCCTGATGCCTCAATAATTTGAGCTAGTGAAACTTTTCTATCTTACGCTTTTATTTTTTATCGTATCCAACCCATTATAATGTATTACTTGGAATGTCTTATGGCACATGAACCTTTATTCTAAATAATTTAAAGTTTGGTAGCTTAAAGTGGAATATTTCACTAACAGCATATAAAATACATGGCATTGTCTTTGAGGTAGTGAGGAAGGCTGTGGAGATACAGGTATCATTTCTTATATAGCTGAAACTCTCAGTATGTTGTAGCCAATATTAAGAGAGTCAATGTTTAAGAGAGAAGAATTAGAAACATTCTGAATATTAGTGTGGATTGGGTTCTTCTTTTATATTTTAATAAAGGTCCAGAAGATAAGAATAATATTGGGCTGAAGATGAACAGTTCACACAGATTAAAGAATATGTGAATATGCTAAGAAACACACTCCCTTGTGCAGCTCAGAATCAACTAAGAATCTGGTTATTTAGGGACTTACAGATTGGAAAGTTGAATTTATTTTGTATCTTGGAATGAAAAAAATAAAATGTGACAGCTCTGAAAAAGTTTTACTTGGAAAAATAGAATATGGCACTTAGCCTTTTAACTAAAAAATTGTTTGTTATATATTGGAGTCACCACAGGAGCAAAACTCAAATTAAAAGCATACTTTCCCATCTCAACTTGATATTTAAGATGATAAGATAGCTGCTTTTTATTTATTTTTGAGAGCTACATAAGTGGGATAAATGGTAGTTAGAAGGGATTTTTAAACCGGAAACATTCTCCCAACTTACAATTCTTTTAAATTCTATATTTTGCTCAGTTGTAGGGGTGCAATAGTGTGCACTCCTCCTAGCCATGCAGACAGCAAAGTCACAAATTTTATTAAACCCACCTAAGTGCTATGGTCACAGGGTAACCAACTGGTACCAAGTTTACAAATGGCAGACACCAGCAGAGAGAGGTGAAACATAATAATTTTCCAAAATTATTGGTAGATAAAAAATACTAGATCTAAGAAACTGGGAACAAAAAAAATGGGATAAATATAAAATACATTGTATCTAGGGATGTCATATTCAAGTTTGTGAGGACCAAGGACAGAGAAGTTCTTTAAGTAGCCAAAGAATAAGATCAGATTATATACATTATGATAAGAAAAGGAATTATATCCACTCTCAGCAATAAACCTGGCCTAGTTTTCTAAGAACTAAACATAAGTAGGAATTATTGAAGACTCTTCAGAAATCATGCAAGCTAAACGACAACAGAATGGCATTTTTAAAATGTTAAAAGAAAGACTATGAAAATTGCTTTCAAAAATGCTGAATTAACCTAAGAGTAGTTAGAGTAAATAAGAGAAATGAAACAAAAGATGTATTTAACAATTACAACATACTTAGCAGATTTGTAGATTTTAATTCAACTCTGTCAAGTAATAGCATTAAGTATGTATGTTCTAAATTTAGCAGTTAAAAGATTGTCAGATTGACTTTCCAAAAGGGATGTATTAGTTTGCATTCCCACCAGCAGTGTAGTACTGTTCCCTTTTCTCCACAACCCCACCAGCATCTGTGTTTTTGGGATTTTGTGATATGGGCTAATCTAACTGGCGTTAGATGATATCTCAAAGTGGTTTTGATTTGCATTTCTCTGATGATTAAGGATGGTGAGCATTTTTTCATATGTCTGTAGGCCATGCGTCTGTCTTCTTCAGAGAAGTTCCTCTTTAAGTCTGGCTTTTTAAAAAACTTAGCATGATGTTTTCAAGGTCCATTCAAGGTATGAGTACTTTGTTCCTCTTTGTGGCTGAACAATAAGTTACTATCTGACTAGGCCACATTTTTTAAATTTCTTCATCATTAATGGTCATTTGAGTTGTTTCTACTTTTTGACTAGTATGAGTAATGCTGTGAACATCACTATGCATGTTTTTGTGTATGATGGTTTAGTCTTTATTATTATTTAAATCCGTTGTCTCATTGGACCTCACCAATACTTTGTGGGATAGGTCTTGCTATTTCCATTTTGTAGGTAGAGAAACATAAGCTCTCATATATCACGGAGCATAGAGATAATTGCTTAGTTTGTGTTAGAGTCAGCACTCTAATCCAGTTCTACTTTTTAAAATAGCTCATAGAATGTCAGAAGAAGCACACCATTCCCCAGGAAAGGTGAAATTTGTTGCTTACTTTTAGTTTTGTAAAGATGTGAATGTTTTTTTGTCTCATACCAGTTAGAAAAACAACATCTAGGCAAATTTACAGATTCCAGAAGAAAATGTTGCTATAACAAGTGGTCAGAATTTCCTAAAACAGAGTTAAAACAGAATTATACCCAGGCTGTCGTATAGGACATTTTTTTGTTTCTTGTAGTTTGGCGATTTTACTTTCAAGGAAAATGCAGACAGATTGTAGCTGTTCGCAGTTTTAATGGTTCACAGGAAGAAACAGCTTCAGATAATTTTTTTCTCCTAATTATCATGCATCTTGGAGATATATTTCTGACTAGATTTAAATCTTAACATAGTCTATTAATATTTCAGTTTTGTCATCAGGCACATGAAATAGTATTATTCATGCAAACCTTGCCAAAAGCATTCTGACTCAAAACTTGACTAAATTAATATAGTCCTATTCGAGTCATCATATATCAAGATTTTGCAGGGAACTTTGGAAACAGTTTAATCCAAATCTGTGCCTGATACAGGTATTCTGGTTCATTAATTAAATCCTCCCTCCTTACCTGCCTTTTATGGCCAAAGCATAATAAAGAACAGAAGCTTAGCAACAAATGAAAAAGTCTTGTTCAGTTTCTTCCCATGTGGTGTTCCTGATGAACTCTGGGTTACCCTTGCCCTTCTCTGATGTTACGGAATTAATTCCTCTCACTGTGTATTAGTATTCTATTCAATTTATTACATCACATTGAAATTATTTGTTTAAATATCTGTGTTGGCTATTAGATGATAAGTGTCTTAAGACATATTTGTTAATCTTTAACATCCAGTAGAATTCTTAGGATAGTTATGCAATAAAGATTTGTTGATCTTGAATGGACCTTTTACTAGGATCTCAGGAACTGTGAATTCTGATTTTCCTGACTGTGAAGTCACCATCTGCATTACCATCAGCTAACACTTATTGAGCCCTTGTAGCTAGAAGAACTTAATTTGACCTATAGATTGATACAGTATTTTGCACATGGTCCCAGTACTTTGGAAGTTAGTTAACTCTATACAAAATAAGTCAAGCCAGACAAATGTAGATTCAATGTTGATATTTAGCAGGACTGTCCAGACTGATGCGTGTAATTGATGGGTGTCAATGTTGTAGTATGTAAAAGGATTAGACATACTGAGGTTGGGTCATGTTATTAGCCAGCTTCACAAGGATCAATCAGTCCTTCTTTCAACATAAAATTATTGAGCAATTATTTTAAAGGTGGAGCCACAGGACTTCCTGATTGATTGGATGTGGGTGTAACAAACAAAAGTCCAGGTTGCCTCCAGTGTTTTTGTCCAGGGCTACCAGAAGGACTGGCCATCTACTGAAATGGGGGCACCTGTGTGTGGGCTGCAGGTTTGTGGGAGGTGATCAGGAGTCAGCCACCATGTTCTAGGCGGCACTCAGGGCAGCTCAGTGAACGAATAGGAAAGGCCCAAGCCAGTGCCATCACGTTCTCATGGAGGGTGGGGAGAAAAACATAATGCATAATGAAATCATATGGATGTTCAAAGGGTTGGGAGCTAGGAGGTGCACAAGAGGAGCAAGGTGAGGGGGCAGAGAGCTGGGCTGTGGGGCTACCTGGAAAAGAGTGTTTCAAACAGAGGAAATAATCACTGCAAATGTCCAAAGGTGGACTGTGCCTGTTAGTTCCTCCTGGAATCACAGATGAGGGAAGAGTGACTAAATCAGGGTAGCTGAGGACACTAAGAGCAGATATCTGAGGGGCCACGGGGCCAGTCACACAGGGCTGGGAGGCCACAGCAGGGACTTCAGCTTGCACTCTTGTTCAAACAGGGAGTCCTTGGAAGGTTTCCAGCAGAGCAGTGACCTGATCTGACTTCCGTATTCAAAGGATGACTCTGGCTGCTGGGTTGAGTGTAGACTGCAGGAAGGAGAATGAATAGAGTCAGGTGGAAGCAGGGGAATTTTAAAGATGAGACTGTGGTAATCCAGGCAGGAGATGCTGGAACTGCTGGGGGCATGGGAGGAGGGAAATAATAGTTTCATTCACAGTCTAAAATAATCAGTAACAGAATCTGTGCTGCTTTGATATTGCTCAGGTGAATTCCTCAGGGGGCAGGTGGCCAGTGAATCTCTTCAAGATACATACGGTGCTTTTGGAAGAACATTGTTTTTGTCCCAGCTACTCCAGAGGCTGAGGCAAGAGAATTGCCTAAGCCCAAGCGTTGGAGATTGCTGTGAGCTGTGATGTTACAGCACTCTACTGAGGACAACAAAATAAAACTTTGTCTCTATAAAAAAAAAAAAAGAAAGAAAAAAGAAGAGCATTTTTTTTAAACTGGATTTTTAATTTATGATTTATTTTTTTTTTAGAGACAGAATCTCACTTTATCACCCTTGGTAAAGTGCTGTGGCATCACAGCTCACAGCAACCTCCAGCTCTTGGGCTTTAGGTGATTCTCTTGCCTCAGCCTCCCAAATAACTGGGATTACAGGTGCCCCCCACAACGCCTGGCTATTTTTTGTTGCAGTTTGACCAGGGCCAGGTTTGAACCTGTCACCCTCTGCCTACTCACTGAGCCACAGGTGCCGCCTGAAGAGCACTGTTTGTTTGTTTGTTTGTTTGTTTTTTGCAGTTTTGGCTGGGACCGGGCTTGAACCTGCCACCCCTGGTATATGGGGCCAGCACCCTACCCCTTGAGCCACAGGTGCTTCCCCAAGAGCACTGTTTTTTAAAGGGACTTGAGTTTCTTAGAGTATAAATGTCTTAACACAGTAATTAAGTAAGTGAGGTGAAGGCTATGTTAATCAGTTTGATGTAAGCATTCCACATTGTATATAAAATCAGTACATTGTACCTCATAAGTGCATTAATGTACACAGTTATGATTTAATAAAAAAAGAGAAAACTTGAGTTTCAGTTCTACTTTTTAGTTAATTTACTATGAGTTTCCATGTTCATTAATTTTCCATATTTTTTAATATTGGTATAATGAAGCCTACCTCACAGAAAAGTGAAAAATAAAATGTGATGGCATAGGCAAGAAGCATTATGAACAAAAAAGTGAACACGGAAACATAAGGTGGAATTATCATTGTGAGAAATGGCTGGGTGTGGTGGCTCACACTTGTAATCCCAGCACTTGGGAGGCTGAGGCGGGTGGACTGTCTGAGCTCATGGGTTTGAGACCAACCTGAGCCAGAGAGAGATCTTGTCTCCAAAATAATAGCTGGGCTTTGTGGAGGGTGTCTGTCGTCCCAGCTACTTGGAAGGCTGAGACAAGAAAATCGCTTAAGCCCAAGAGTTAGAGGTTGCTGTGAGCTATGATGCCATGGCACTCTACCAAGTGTGACAAAGTAAGAGTCTGTCTAAAAAAAAAATCATGGTGAGAAATGTTGAAATTATGCATATTTAAACTGTAAATACTATGGGAGACTCGAAAGCATACTTAAAAATATTCAGCAAATTATGTGCTGTGTCAAAACTAGTGAGGGAAAGCAGAAGCAGTGCTTTGAAAATGGCAATCTCTGCTTGGACTTAGAAATCTAATAGAGAAAAATAAAAAAAAATTGAAAATAGAATTATCATCATTTGCTTAACTTAGCAACATAGACTGAAAAGAATGAGTAAATATCTAAGTGTTTTACCTACAGTAAAAGTTGATATTGAAGTGTTTTTCTTTTCTTTTTCTTTCTGAGACCAAGTCTCACTATGTCACACTCAGTAGAGTGCTGTGGTGTCACAGCTCACAGCAACCTCAAACTGTTGGGCTCAAGTGATTCTCTTGCCTCAGCTTCCCAAGTGGCTGGGACTACAGGTGCCCACCACAAAGCCTGACTCTTTTTTGGTTGCAGTGTTTAGCTGGCCCTGGGCTGGATTCAAACCTACTACCTTCGGTGTATGTGGCTGGCACTGTAACCACTGTGCTACAGGCGCCGAGCCAGAAATGTTTTTCTTATCAAAGGAAAATCACACATATTACAGGATTTTATCCTTAAATTAATATATTTTAATCAAACACTTCAGGCATTTCAAAAATTTTGACATTTTATTGCTCCATTTTATATATTAGTTTTATTCTTCTAATGGTATGTGATATAATTTGGTCATTAAATTAATGATCACCTGTGGTCATTGTTCTAAAATGTAATGAATGTTAGTTGGGACCCCAGGCCTTCTCTTCTCTTTTTCAGTATAGAACTTATTTGGCTGACGACAGTGAAAGGCAAGCAAGATTAGAGATACTGGACAGGATCGGTTCTTCTGTTATTACCCCTAGTTTTGTGTGGGTCAAGAATAGAGCACAGTGTTTCTAAAACCAATCCAGAATATTCTTTTTGTTACCTACCTGCTCCCCCACCCCCAATTTGAATCTACAATGCTTTACATACTATGAAGAATGTCCTTCACAGATGAGATACTCACACTGATGGGTGAAAAACCAAAGCCACAGCTAGTTCAAGGCCAGCAGAGCCTCAGAGTTACAATTAGTCACATATAGGTGTTGGACCTCATCCTTCAGTTGAGCCACCCTAAATGCCCAACCATTTTCTCTTATAGCCCTGTGAGTAGAGTTCAGCTAACATTTCTGCTATGTCTGCTTCCCAAGGAGCCAAGCAAGATTCAGAGACTGCTAGGGCTGAAGACCCTCTTGACAGATTGCCCACTCTATCTGGGTCACTCTCTGGGCCCTTGCTTCAGCTCAACAATCTCTACACCGCATCAGACACATGCAACTCAGCTCTATTATTTTATTTTATTTTATTTTATTTCAGATACAGGATCTCATTCTGTCACTGAGGCTAGAGTGTCACTGAGGCTAGAGTGATCATACTTCACTGCAGCCTCCAACTCCCAGGTCAAACAATCTTCCTGCCTCAGCCTGGTAGCTGGGACTACAGGAATGCCCCACCACACCCAGCTAATTTTTAAAATGGGGTCTTGCTATATTACTCAGGCTGGCCTTGAACTCCTGATCCCAAGTGATCCTCCTTCCTAAGCCTCCCATGAGTGGTGGGATTGTGGGTATGAGCCACCATGCCAGGTCCCAAAATCTACTTGTAAAGATATTTCTATCAAAAAATTTTTATAACTAAAATTTGACTGACAGAAGCATTCATATTTTGAGATATTTTCCTATGCCTATCTTATATTTATCAAATTGTAGTTTAAGTGAAACTGTGTGGGAATAAGGGCTAGGAACTCTGAAAATACAAGGGCAATGGGAGAGGAGTGAGTGTCTCGTACCAGTGAGTATCTGAGGAGCAAAAGCACAGTCCATGCAGAGGCCATGGAATGTTTGGGGCACTGCTTGTCACTGCCATCTTTGAGAAAAAATGGGTGCAAAATATGGATCTTTGGGGAAGACCTGCTGGTTAGGCATATCAGACAATTTTGTTTGTAAGTACAAAAAAACTCAAGTCAAATTGCCTTCAGGGCAAAGAAATTTATTAGCTCCCATAAGCAGAAGCCCAGACACGGGACAGGTTTTCAGTCATCTTAATCCTTGACTTTCTCTCTATTTCCTGGTGATTGGTCCAGCCAGCTCTGCACTTCTGGTCTGCTCCATTCTTAAGCCGGAAGCGACTGGGCTGCAGCAGTTCCAGATGTAGAATCTGTGAACATTTTATCCAGGAGAAGGCAAATAATAGCTTCCAGAAGCTCAATCTGAAAAGTAAGGTAGAAGCCCTCAGCATACATCATTGCATAATAAGCAAGAATTTTCACTTGCCTGGTGACTGACAAGAATGGATTTTTTAATGCAACAATTACTTAACTTTATTTATTTATTTATTGCAGTTTTTGGCCAGGGCTGGGTTTGAACCCACCACCTCCGGTATATGGGGCCAGTGCCCTACCCCTTTGAGCCACAGGCGCCTCCCACAAGAATGGATTTATCGTTCAGTCCAGCTCTGTTTGGAATGCCTAAGGGGGAATGCCTGCTAAATGCGCAACTGGCAAAGTTGACCCACTCTTATTTCTTTCTGCTGGATTTTGCTGAGGGTAGAATCATGTTTTACTTACTCTTTTATTTCTGATATCTACCATGGTGGCTGGTTCATAGTAACTGTTCCATAAATGTCACTGAATAAATAATGAGTACTTGGAAAAGTAGCAAGTCTGATCCATATTTGTAAATAAGTTCAAATAATTTCTGGCTTTGTAAAATTCTAAAGGAAGGCATTTTTAAAGAGCATCCTAGCTGGAGGTACAGAGGAAGATCCAGTAATAGAATCAGGACTCAAATTACATCGGATTTTATAATGGACCAGATGCCAACCATTGAAATAACATTTCACAGTAAACAGACATAACTGCTACATTTTTTAATGAACAATTTGGATCCTGAGTCAAATGAGCTTCTGAATTTTCACACGATGGAAGCTTCCAGATTTTCAGCCTGCATTAATAGGTTTAGAGTTATTTTGCTTGGAGATGAGTGCGTGGACTTGTGGGCTGGTAATTTGCAGGCATTTCTTCCAGATTTTAAGATTATTGGGATTTAGCACTCCAGTGCTCAACAGAAAGCAGCTGGCTTTTAGGAGCTACTCCCTATAAATGCAAGCTTTCTTCTAATTTACTCGCAGTATAAATGTTACAAATTACCAGGACAATATAAATGTTACAAATTACCAGCACTGGATTACTGTGAGTAGGAGGGGACAGGATATCAAAGAATGCTTTGCAGCAGCTTTTTGGATCTGAATGTGCCCAACCTAGTTCCTTGCATTGCACTGGTGGTATTTTGAAGTTTCTAGCCAAACTCTTTACAATGTAAACACTTCAACAAGTGGGTGTCAATGTAAACACCAACAAGTGGGTGTCTTTGGGAGAAGCTCTCAGTCTTTCAGGGCTACAAACTTTAGCACTTCCTCATGGTTGCCTCCCAGTCCTGATTCAAAAGAAAACAAACAAGCCTGGCCTACGCCTCAGCCTCTGCACACCTGCAAGAGGTGCGTGGTACTTTGATCAGCTGAGCAGTAATTGTGTTGGTTGGGGCCTTCATGGTCTAGACAAGGGGTCCAGACTGGCAGCTGACCGTGTTTTGTTTGGGCTGCCACAGTCTGTTTTTTTTTTTTTTCTTATTATGTTTGGATTTGAATGGCCTCTGGTGAGACAGGCTCTTTTGTGCACTGCCCCACTCCCCCCTACTTGACTCATGCATTTCCATTACCTGTCTGGCCCCAGTACTGTTGACCTTGCCACCCCAGATTAAACCGTGGAAGAAAATACGGAGACATTGAGGCTGAGCTTATTTAGGTTAAGTAGGGAGAAGTACAGAATAAAACAGATAATCTTTCAACATCCTGCAATAAACATGGTCATTAGCATTTTCAATTATTGCTTCCAGAATTGCAATGAAACCAGTACTTGAAATACCGTCAAAACTTTGATATCATTACACCTATCCTTACGGACTGTGATTTTGGATTGAGTTGGCACTCAAAGGAGTTTCCTGGGAATACCCTAAGAATTTAGTTCATCTCAAATGTTACTCTGGAAGTCTGATTGTGGAAAGAAGAACAATGCTTTCTGTACGTATGTAAAACACCCTGGGAGAGGGAGAAACATCTTCCCTCCTGCCCTGATCTTTATTCTCTAGCATTACAAGTTGTTTTGTTTACTAATTTGCTTTCTGTACTTGCCATCTTGGCTTCTTAGGTGTTTTTTCCTGTATTCTTCTGCACGTACTCTGAATACTTTTTATTCACATATCTACTCAACCGGTATTTGTTGAGTCCCTACTGTGGACCAAGCACCAGCGGTTCCCATACTTACTAAGTGGTAGCAAAATTAAGTCTGGGTAAGAACCTCTGAAAAATATTGTAAGTCAGTGATTTAGGGCACACTTAGGTCATTTGTGAGATTAAAACTTTTTAAGAAATACATCACTAATCCTTACTCGTATATGAATTTTAGTTATTCTAATCAGAGGGTAAGTGATCTGCTTTATACCAGCTGTTTCTTAAATGTCCATGGAGACTTAAGTATGATAATTAAGAACATTTTTGTTTGTTTGTTTTAAAATGATTATACATCCGCAGGAAGTTGTGCAGGTAGCCCAGAGAGTTCCTTTGCATAAGTTACTCAGTTTTCCCAACAGTTACATCTCACATAGGTCAAGTGCAATGTCAAAAGCAGAGCACTGACATCGGGCCAATGTGTATGCAAAGTTCCATTTTATCAGGTGTGCAGACTCATGTAACCACCACCGCAATCAAGATTCGGAGCTGTTCCAACACCACAAAGGTTGTCTTCTGGCTACCTGCCCTTCCCCACACCACCCCTGAACTCTGGCAAGCACCGCTGTGTTTACCATTTGTATAGACTTACCATTTTGAAATAGCTATCTAAATGGAATCATGTAGCACGTGACCTTTTGAGACTGGCTTTTTGCACTCAGTGTAATACCCTTGAGATCTTTCCAAGTCTGTTTATCAACGGTTCATTCTTTTCATTGATGAGATTCTGAAGTATGGATGTGCCAGCTTGTTGGCCATTTCAAATAAAGTTGCTGTGAATAACCATGTACAGGTTTGAGTGGATGCACGTTTTATATTTCTCTGGGGTAAATGCAGTTGCTAGGTTATATGGTAAGTGCCTATTGATTCTTTTGTAAGAAACTGCCGAGCTGTTTCTCAGAGCACTGGTACAATCTTATACTCTCAGCATGCTATTTTTATTTGAGAAATACAGCAGTTCCATAGGAAATTGATCCTTAATAATGGTTCTTCAAATGGGAGCAGCCAATTTGTAAAAACATTTATAATCATTCTGTCTCATCTTGTTAAGTTTCCTTTGCAAGACATTATAATTGATGGCAAAACCTAGGACCCTACTACTTAATTTACAATAGACCAGGAAATGCAGAGGTTATGTTGGACAGATAGAGACAGGAGGGGACACTCCAGTCAACAGGCCTTCAATTGTTGAGCTCACTTTATCAACGTGGACACTATTTGTTCTGGCATTTTAGATAATCAAGTGTCACTTTGTTGTCGAAGGGCCTTCCTCTTCCGAAATGCTGAAACGATTTTTTAGTGTTATCTATCTTCTTGTTTTGGCCGCCTTCCCAGGATTTAGGGGGCAAGTCCTTTCAGCTCCAACTTTTTGAAAAAGAACGTGCAAGGGTGTAAGGCCATGGCAGTGAATCTCAGAGGCAGTAGTCACATCCGTAGAGTGGTGGAAAGAAAAAGATCTCTGGCTTCAGGGTCAGTTCTAGCGCTTTTTAGCTGTTTGACCTGTGTTACTTAAACCCCCTCAGCTTCAGCTTCCTTTTCAGGATAATGACAACACTACTGTGTATTTCACAAGATTCACTAGAGTATCAAGTGCAATTGTGCATGTAAATCAGTGGACGTATACTATCAACAGACACAGCTACTGTTTTCTTTAGAGACAAAGTCTCATTTTGTGGCCTTTGGTAGAGTGCTCCTGGGCTTAGGCGATTCTCTTGCTTCAGCCTCCCAAGTAGCTGGGACTATGGGGACAACACCTGGCTATTTTTTTGTTGTAGTTTGGCTGAGGCCAGGTTCAAATCCACCACTCTCAGTACATGGGGCCGGCGCCCTGCTTGCTGAGCCACAGGTGCCACCCCACAGCTACTGTTTACTGGGGGCTTCTTACACACCAAGTTAGACAATAAATTTCAAGAATCATCCTAGGAAATGTGCTACATACCTCATTGCTGAATATCACTATGGTTTCCTTCAAAGTAATCGTCTTGGGAAGCTATGTGCTGATGCCAGTGTCTGGGCCACCCTTCAAGGCACTTTTTCCAAGGACGAGTTTGAAAACTTAATTGTTCAACCTCACACACTGTGCTCAGCACTTTGTAGGCTTAAAAACCAGGACTATGCTCCCTTCCTTCTCTCTAATTTTCTTACTTAGAAATAATCTCTTCAGAGTGGGAAATCTGATGGTTAAGTTTATAACTTCATTCTATCATTCAACAAATATTTACTGAGCAGCTAGTAAATATTGTGGGGCAATATTTACTATTATTTACTATTATTGTGGGGCAACTATTTACTAACATTTACTATTAATACTATTAATATTATGTGGGGCAGGCATGGTTCTAGGTTCTGAAGGCACAGCCCCGAACAAGGTCTGTGTTCTGATGGAGATTATATTCAAGCAGAGGGAGACTCATAAGAAGTGAGTAAGCAAATACCCGTACTGGAGAATGTCAGACCATGCTACAAAAAGGAAGAGAAACAACGCAGTGTGACATGACAGGCTTGGCCAGGACTAGGCCAGGAGATGATGAGTCAGTGATACTAGGAAAGGTGGTCAAAGGAGCATCCTTTAAGGAGGCCACATTAGCACAGGGGCAGGAAGGAAGAGAGAACATTGCAATAGAAAGACGTAGGAAAAGAGAGGTGGAGGGGATGTAAGTGAGAAAAACCTGATGGGTTTCGAGGAGCACAAAGGAGTCAGTTCCTAGTGCTCAGCAAATGAAAGGCTAAGTGGAGGAGAGCAAGATGGCGATGAGACTCGCTAGGGCACAGCAAGAAGTTTGGGCTTGAACTGTGACAGGAAGGTTTTGAATGTTGGAATAATGTGATCTGGTTGGTGTCTTTATAAGGAGTATAAGGATATTTTATAAGGATGTTTTCTGTTTGAAAAGCAGAGTGGAGGGGTTAAGGTGGGCAGAAAGGAAACAAAGGAACAAGTGAGGAGGCTGTCGAGGTAATCCAGATGAGAGGCGACTGTGGTTTGGCCACGGCTATTAGTTGAGGTGGGGAGAAGACAGATTTGGGATAAAGTCTGGAGAAGAGCTGGTAGGATCTATAAAGATGACTAGAAACTGGGAGTGAAAGAAAGGGAAGAATCAAGAATGACCAGAATTTTGGCTGAGGATTTGTTGGCTGGGAAATCCAGGGCTGTCTTGCCGCTCTGTGTTGTACAAGATGCACTTAAGTAGGACGGTGTATGTCATCGCCAATGAGAAACAAGGCTGCAATACAGATTTGGCAGAACTGGCGGAACTAGAGAAGAGATGTTGGTTACTTTGTAACTTTTGCTTCCATTATCCTCCACGTGTCTCATTTCCTGCTCTGCTCCTGGCTCCCACGTCTGCTTCTTCACACCTCTGCTTCTTCACACCTCAGCAGAACAGGTGTAGCCTGGTAGGGCATGGCAGGCTCATCTGAGTTGGCAGGGGCGCTGAAAGATGAGCTCTGCCCTTTAGGTGGTGGAGAATCCTTTCCTGTCTGCCTTCACTGATCCTGAGCAGGGACTGGGGCTAGAGCAGAGCAGACCCCTACTCATGCTGATACCGGAATTTTGTCTTCTCTCCTGGTTGGCTCGCCAAATCTGATACCGGAGTTTCAGGTTCTTGGTTTTGGTGATTTGAAGAATAAATCCACAGACCACAGATCAGTGGTAAGACAGAATTTATTTACAGAAAAGAATACAAAAACACTAAAGCTCCTGGTAAGGAAAGAAAACCCAAGTCAGGACAGAAAAGCTCTCTCTGTTTTTCTCCCCGTCTCTCTCTGTCTAGGGGTATATATAGGTGCTTGGGTCCTTTCTATATGAGGCCAGGAAATGAATGGACACAGTCCCTTCCGCAAGGTTAATGAATGACGCAGTCCATTCACAGAATTGAGGCCTAGGAAACGTACATGAAATTGACCTAGGCATAAGAAATGGGGGTTCCCTGTTGGGTCATAAGTGCAAAGGGAAGCAGACACAAAGGTGCCCGTGTCTCCCCAGCAGTTGTCTGGTCCCTTTGACTATTGGAGCCTCTGGTAGGGGAGGGAGGCCCCCCCTTGCCTACGCTCCAGCCCGCTGGTTTCTCTGCCGGCTGCCACACCAACACCACCAAGGCGGAGGTGGCAGGTCCTGAGCTGGTTGGGGCTCACCTGTCCTGTATCAATGCCTTCCTGGGATTAGGGTCTTAGGGTGGTTCATGGTACTGAAACCCCTGCCCACTGCTATGGGCTGACTCTATGGGAAGCTGGTGTAGATAATTTCATGTTTCAAGATAAGATCCTTTTCTGAGCTCCAATTTCCTCATCCATAAGATGGGAATAGTAACAATTATTACTTTTCAGAGTTTCTATGAGAATTGACTTAATTTGAGAGGCAAGGGAGAACCAGCTACGCTTGGCTTGAAGTCTGGAGTCAGGCCTCCTGATTCCTTTCCATCTGGAATTTTTGGTTGTGGGACATTGAGGTAGGTTTTTTAACCTCTCTATGCCCATTTCTTTATTCCCAACAAGAGGATAATAATGGTATTTACTTCATATGTTTGTTGTAAGGATTAGATGAAAACATTCATGGAAAAGTGCTTCCAACTGTGACCAGTATTTGACTACAGCGCTTAAAAATAGCTGTTGGTAAGAGACATTTAAATGAAGGTCTATTATGGAAAAAATGATGCTATGAAAAGTGCCTTGGCTGGGCACCTGTGGCTCAAGCAGCTAAGGCGCCAGCCACATACACCTAAGGTGGCGGGTTCGAATCCAGCCCAGGCCTGCCAAACAACAATGATGGCTGCAACCAAAAAATGGCCAGGCGTTGTGGTGGGCGCCTGTAGTCCCAGCTACTTGGGAGGCTGAGGCAGGAGACTCGCTTGAGCCCAGGAGTTGGAGGTTGCTGTAAGCGTGATGCCATGGCACTCTACCCAGGGGGAATAGCTTGAGGCTCCGTCTCAAAAAAAAGAAAAGAAAAGTGCCTTAATAACATTAATAGTTATTCTTTGTCATTGGTTCACAATGAAACAGATTCTGCTTCTGTTTTCCAGAAATTATTACAATGTGAGCTTGTGAATCTCCGATATTCAAATGAGAGGATCGCATACTCAGAGGACAGATCACACAACCCAGTGAGGGCAGCAGCAACCCCACAGTGAAGCAGAGGGCACAGTTTGATCTGTCTAAACACGTCGCTGTGGTTTAGCCACTGCTTCAATGCCAATGTGCCTGGGCAGATGCGCCCAGAGAAGCTGGAAATCTGGAAGTTTTAGGTAAAATTTCTGGGTTTATTAACGTTGGCACATTAACCAAGGGATCTACAAATACCTTGCTAGCTAAAGAAATGTACATTTCGGGGAGGTGGACCTGACCCATGAAGTTTAGAAATACTGATCTAAATTACTGAGGATTAGTTTGTGAGATCAGCCAGAAATGCAATCCAGGAAGAGTCGTGTAAATGAAAAGATGATTTAAGTACCTGAAGCCACAGGGGCGAGACAGGCTCCAGGAGAGAATGCCTCAGAAGCTGCTCTGAGGCAGGAGGAAGACTGGACTTGGGAGTGAGGAGGATGCAGAAAAGATAAAGCATGTGGACTCCTGTGACCTGGGCATACTTCACAAACTAATCTAGGGCTGGCCTCAATGCCGCAGATATCTGCACTTTGAATATACACATTCTTTCTACTTCCTCGGCAATCAGGTTACACAGAGGCAGTATTGTTTAATTGCCACCACTTCCTGGGGCCTGAATTGCACCTGCTGTGCCTAGCTGTGGCATCATCCTAAGTTAGGCAACTGCTTGCTTTTGTCTTGAGGCCCCTGTGGGCCTTACCTGATGAGCTTTTCAGCATTTTGGAGGGAGGATAAGCAGGAAGACATTGCTAGAATGGGATAATGTAAACAGGATGAGTCCACAGACAATGTGGTGGCTCACTTTCACGCTTAATGACCTGGATTATCACACAGCTATTTGGTTATAGTTTTCACAACTCCACAGTGCCAAATTAAGGCTTTATGATATTTATATAATGGTCTTCTATCTTCCAGCAGAGAAAAGCAAAGTACAAAAATTGGTGTGGGTGGAGGTGCGGGGATGACTCTTGTGTACCTATTACTAATATTCACAATGAGAATCAAACATTTAGCATAATTTAAATATTATAGGATGGTACCAGTTGATAGGGTCACTTTTGCCCACACCAGGGGCCATTTAGCAATGTTTGGAGACATTTGTGATTGTCACACTGAGGGAATTATTTGCTGCTGGCAATTAGTGGCAGACGCTATGCATGTTTCAAAGCCTTCTGCCATATCCAGGAGAGCCCACACCACACAGAATTAGCAGGCTCAACATGTGACCAGTGATAAGACTGAGTAACCTGTAATAGTTAGAAAAAAAATCCATATAAACTTAGAAATGAAGACCAATGCATGCATTAAAGGCCACCAGGCACGTGCTCTGGCTAAAGGTGTGCATCAGTGTGATGGCGGCAAGTTGCTGTCCCTTCATGAACTCTTAGCTGGATGAATCACACCAATTATACCACGTATATGTGAGAAGCAACCCACCTCCTCCTAAAGCAAGAAAACTATTTTCACTACGAAGGGGGAGCTTGGAGCTGCATGTGGAGTCCCTCAGAAGATGAATGTGTTTACCTGTAGAGCAACCATCATACAAACAGGTAGAACTTGAAGAGAAAAACCTATGATCCTTCGTCCTTTCAAGTGGACCAACCCCTTGAGTCTTCTCCACCAAGTGCTCCTAGTAGGCAGTAGAATTGATCTCTTTTAACAACTTGCCCTGTTGACAGATGCTTTTTAAAGGCAAATAAATAGAGGCTAGAGAGTTCAAGCAATAGAGTGTGGTGTGGACAAGTCTTTGGCAAGTCTAATGTTTCCTAGGAGGTGACCCTGAACTGAAGATTCAGGGCATTCTTTCCAGAGGATGGGCTCTACCTTGAAGTGTGGACTGAGCTGTTGAGGACAGAGGACAACATAAGCCACTGGAAAGTTTGGGATATTGAGTTGAAATTTATAAATTATCTGAAACAAAGGAAGCAAGATTGGGATGAAAAATGTCTTTCTTTTTTTGCAAGGAAATTTTTTGTTGTTGTTGTTGTTGTGAGACAGTCTCATTCTGTTGCCCCAGGCTACAGTGCTGTGGTGTCATAGCTCACACCACCTTAAACTCTTGGGCTCAGCCTCTGTAGTAGCTCCCACTCCTGAGTTCAAGCAGTCCACTTGCCTTGGCCTCCCAGAGATTATAGGCATGAGCCACCACTCCCAGCCAAAATTTTGGGTTTTGAAGCATTTTTGAAGAAATAGGCATTTTGATTTCCCTGCAAAGGGGCAGGAGTGGAGTTTGGCTCTGGGAGTGAAATCTATGCATGACCGACTAAAGCAAGGTAGGCTTTTTCCTTGCTGGTAAACAATCTCATTATGCACCTATGGAAGTCATACCACCCAAAGAACCAAATAAAAAATAAAACCCAAACTGACATATTTATTGGATTAAAAAAAATCTTAATCATTAAGCTTAATTAATATGTACATTCTTCTATTTATTTATTTTTGAGTTGGTGGTCCTCTTTCATAGTTTCCATTATGAAGCTTTTTTCTCCTTTGGCCACAAATAAAAATAGGAAGAATGTGTGTTTCCTGAGTATTTACCAGATGTTGTTGTAAACATTTCACATACATAGCTCTTTAAGCCTCACTTGTCAAGTGTATATTCTTATGTCTACCACTATCAGCTTCCACATGAGAAAACTGAGGCCCAGGAAGGGTCTATAGTTTGTTAAAACAAATTCAGCTAAAACTAAGGGCCTGAAATGTCAATCTAAGTGATCTGGTCCCAGACTCTGCCACATAAACATTACCCAATACCTCCTCTCTAGTATAGTCTGAAATCAGATCTATAATTTTTCTAAGCCGTATGAGTCAGTTTTGCCAAGAGGAATATTGAGAAAATCAATGCCTAAATCAATCTTATCCTAAGATTTCTTTGAATTCTCCTTATTGTCCTGGAAGGAAAGGAGGACAAATGAGGCCTTCAATGGCTCAGTTGGTAGAGCAGGAGATGGTAGGGGATGAGAGGAAGAGGTATAGTAAGTCCTCACTTAACATAGTGGATAGGTTCTTAGAAACTGCAACATTGAGTGAAACCATGTATAATGAAACCATTTTTTCCCTCACCAACATTATAAGCAACGTTATTTGAGGTCCTGCTGGACATTGTTCCACTTAAAGTCACTGTTTATAAGAAATTATCAATTGCATTAAGACTTACTACTTAAAAGATGACTGATTTGGACCCATTTTAGGGCAGTTTTCTCAGATCGGCAAGGTAGCAGTGAACAAGAAAATAGGCTAGTTCCATGTTAGAAGTGGCTTGATTTCTAGCTAAACCTACTAGCTGAGTGGCATTGGAAGAGATATGTAAGATCTATGACCTTCAAGTTCCTCATTCATAAAATGGATGCTAACACATCCTTTAGTTGTCTTAAGGACTAAATGATATAATTCGGGCAAAACTCCAGGTGAAGTGCCTAATACAGTGCCCGGCACATAGAAAGTGCTCAGTAGATGTTCACTCTTGCTTTTCACAGGGAGCTTAGTGGTGGAATTATAGAATAAGGGTGAACCAGCAGTAAATCTCAGATAAACATTTTAAAAATGTGGGATTGAATTTCATTCTGTCTCTGCCAACCTGAAATAAAGTGACCCTTGGAAAATTATTTGACCTTTTGGAAACTTTAATTTATGAAGGAAACTTTCATTTATACATTATTTATTCTGTACTGTATAAGTCTACAATTCTGAAAAATATAGTTATCTATATGATATACTGGGGGGCACATTTTTCATTTGAAATCTTTTGTGTTCTGTGTGTAAAAAGAACCACTTTCATATGACTTCTGTTCTTACAAACAAAACCAAGCAAAACAAACAAAACAAAGAAGCTGGAAACCAGAAACCTAATAAGTTAGTAGTTTGACATAGAGCAAACAGCATTTTATTTTGGTGCCAAGAAGCAAAATCACCCAAGGAAGATGATAATAGGTTTCCATACCTGGACGGATCTTTGAGGGATTATCTAATTTTTCTTGACACCAAGAAAATTTCAGGTGGTTCAACATTTTACCGATGAAAGAATGAAAAAGAAAAAGGTGTAGTGTGAAAATTGAAGACTAGGATAGCTCCTTTTTGCTCCTTTTTGTGGAATCAGATCCTGTTAAAATTGGGAAGGACTGCCCTCTAGAGGTCAAATGAAAGAGCTTATATGAGCAAAATGGACTGGGTTAGATGATGAAATTCCCCTTCATGAGAATTTTGGAACTAAATGAAACTGCTAAATTGACATGAGATAAATTTAGTTTCTAACCCACCATGGGAGGGGGTTATGTGTATAATTCAGGTGATTAATCCAGTTTACTTTCCTTTGGCGGCTACCCTATCTTACTAAATAAAGCACTAAATCTTTAATTTGTCAATCCCTTTCTTAAACAGGAAATACCTGAACAGTAAGTGAAACAAACAACAGTTAATTAACAACTAGTGGCCCTTTTCTGTTTATGAACTCTGATATGAGACAGATTTCGTTGACTTTACCACAGTTTGAATAATTTGTTGAGACTGGACAGAGTGTAGTGAAATGTCAGGCCCATTAAATTTTACTTAAACTCCTCTTATGCCATGTTTATGAAAGTCCTGGAGTCAGTTAACGAACTGCATGTAGTTAAGGGTAGGAAGACAAGGTCGCATGTAACTTGTACAGAGGACAGCAGAAATATTTTTAAAAATATAGTGACAGCAGTAATTAGTGAACCATTTATGAATGCCTAAATGGGCTGAAAAGTAGCATTCAAATTTACGCAGAATATTTGTATTCAAAATTTACTTCATTGTGAAAGTGGCACACACTGAAGATGTGTACTAGTCCACTTTGCTCACTGACCGTCCAGTGCATTTGTTTCAATATTAAAACATTTTCAAGTGAATGCCAAGATGGTGGACCAGAAGGATTGTGCAGCTGAGCTCTCTCAGAACAACTGGGGGGAAAAGAGAGAACCCAGCTATACCTGGTGTGAGGTATTCTCTAGTTACCCAGAGTCATAGCTCAGGGAGCACAGCAAGGAGGTGGTGAGCTCGATATAGAGTATGATATAGAGTGGTGGAAATCTGATGAATTAGGCAACTGATAGTGACTTGTTGATTTGGCTGGGATGCGAGGACGCCATTTTGGAGTTTTCTGTTGTTGGAAGAAGCTGCATGTTGAGTGGAAAGCTTGGAAGAGTGAGCAGAACCAAACAGTATACAGCAACCAGATTTGAAAGTCAATTAGATTTGTATTTGCCATAGGTTTCATGCCTGGCAAGCCAGCCATACTGAGAAGGTCTTGGTGGCCAGGGGCTGCCATTGTGGGAAGGTCATGAGAAGGTCTTGGTGGCCAGGGGCTGCCATTGTGGGAAGGTCATGAGAAGGTCTTAGCAGGGGCCTTAAAGCATAGCTGTCTTAATTCCACTTGCTGGGATCAGAACTCCACTCTTGGAACAGGCTGAGGGACTCCCATACTCCATGGGAACTGGAGTCAGAGGGCACTGTGAGACCTGCCTCTGAAGGATTCTTCTGAGCTTTAAGATCCCAGCCTGGCAGAGTCTGAATGCTGAGGAAACAATCAGGCGATCACTGAAGGCAACTAAATTTGGAAGAAGGACCATAGAGGTTGCTGGCTGTACTCTCTGTCTCCTAAAGAAACCACAGTGGGCAGTGCCTGTGGCTCAAAGGAGTAAGGCGCCAGTCCCATATGCCAGAAGTGGCGGGTTCAAACCCAGCCCCAGCCAAAAACTGAAAAAAAAAAAAAAAAAGAAACCACAGTGCCACCTTGTGTCCTGGCAACCCATCCCAACATAGTGTCATCAATAGCAAGGACTTCAGTTTGAAACAAAGGAGGCAGTGAGAAGGAAAAAGACGTACAAGGAGGTGAACAAGAAGAAAGACTACATGAGGAGGAACCAACAGAAAAATTCTGGCAACATGAACAACCAAAACAGAGGAACTCCCCCAAGGGACCGAGGCAACTACTGAAGAAGACTCCACCTATAAAGAATTAAGGGACTTGACAGAAGTCAAGGGAATTTAAAATATGGATGATAGAGTCAATAAAAGAAATGGATTAGAAAATGGAAAGACAAAACCAAGAGTCAGATAAGAGATAGTAGACTATAGAAAGGATATGGCGGAGCTTAAGGAAATGAAGGAGACAATCAGTGAATGTAAAGATGTAGTAGAAAGTGTCACAAATAGATTAGCCCATAGAGAAGAAAGAACTTCAGAGCTAGAGGATAAAGTTTGAGTGAACCCAGGTAGTTAAAACGGTAGAAAAAAAGAGAGAGGAAGTAGAACTGAGAGAACTATGAGACTCCACAAAACATTCAAACATGAGAATAATAAGGATTCCTGAAGGGGAAAAAGATTGTTCCAAAGGAATGGAATCACTACTAGAGACTATCAAAAACAAAAACTTCCCAAGTTTTACTAAAGATCCCAACACATTCCTTTCAGATGATATCAAACCCCTGGTCAGCTCAACTCAAACAGAGCCTCTCCAAGACACATTGTAATGAACTTGTCCACATTGTAATGAAAAGTCCACTTGAACTTTTCTTTTGTCGAGACGAAAGAAAAAATTCTGCAAGCAGCCAGGAATAAACACCAACTGACCTACAGAGGTAGACATTAGGATGACGGCAGACTTTTCAACTGAAACCTTGCAAGCCAGAAGAGCATGGTCATCTACCTTCAACATTCTTAAACAAAACAATTTTCAGCTCAAAATTCTGTATCCTGCTAAACTAAGCTTCAAAAACTAATGGAAAATCAAATTTTTGTAGATATTCAAGCACTGAGGAAATTCACCACAACAAGATCAGCTCTACAGGAGATACTTACACCTCTTCTCAACACTGACCACCATAATGGACCACCACCAAAGTAAACACCCAGACGCTAAAGGTCAAAACTTAGCTTCCACAATGGTGCAAAGGATAAAACTACACAATGGACTTTCACAAAATAAGATGAGTGGAGCTCACTACACGTATCAATTCTCTCAATAAATGTGAATATACTGAACTCACCACTGAAGAGGCACAGCTGGCTGATTTGATTAAAAGCACAAGCCATCCATCTGCTATCTCCAAGAGACTCATCTAGCATTGAAAGGGAAATCAACTCAGGGATAAGGGATGGAAAACAGTATTTCAAGCAAATGGAAATCAGAAGAAAGGAGGGGGTTGCAATCTTATTTTCAGATACAAGTAGATTTAAAGCAACTAAAGAAAGACAAAGATGGATACTTTATAATGGTTAAAGGAATAATACAACAAGAAGACATTTCAATTTCAAATATTTATGCACCCAACTTAAATGCTGCCAGATTTATGAAACAGACCTTGATGGATCTGAGCAATATGATATTCCATAACACCTTAATAGTCAGGGACTTTAACACCCCTCTGACAGAACTGGACAGATCCTCTAAACAGAACCTAATCAAAGATGCAGAGAATTTAAATGTGACCCTATAACAAATGAGAATAATAGATACACAGTGAACACACCATCTCAAAGCTAAGGAGTATATATTTTTCTCATTAGCTCATGGTACATAGTCCAAAATCAACCATACCATAGGATACAAATTAAACCTCAGCAAAATTAAAAGAATAGAAATTATACCTTGCATCTTCTCAGACTACAAGGCAGTAAAGGTGGAACTCAATTCTAAAAATGTTCATCCCCACAAAAAGACTTGGAAATTAAATGACCTTATGTTGAATGATAGTTGGATTCAGGAAGAGATAAAAGAGGAAATCATTAAATTCTTCAAACATAATAACAATGAAGACACAAGTTACCAAAACCTGTGGGATATAGTAAAAGCAGTCTTAAGAGGGAAATTTATCACATTAGATGCCTACATTTGAAAAATAGAAAGAGTGCATCAGCAAACTCATGAACCCTCTTATGGAACTGAAAAAAGAAGAACAGTCTCATCCCAAACCCAGCAGGAGAAAAGAAATAACAAAAACTATATCATTTATTAATGAAATTGAACACAAAAGAATCATTCAGAAAATTAACAAAACAAAAAGTTGGGTTTTCAAAAAAATAAATAAAATTGATAAAGCTTTGGCCAGATTACCTAAAAACAGAAAAGTAAAATCTCTAATCACTTCAATCAGAAATGATAAAGGGGAAATAACAACAGATGCCACAGAGATACAAGAGATCATCTCCAAGTACTCTAAGAAACTCTATGTCCAGAAATTTGACAATGTCAAGGAAGTGGATCAATATTTGGAATCACATCTTCTCCCTAGACTTAATTAAGAAGAAATAGATTTCTTAAACAGACTGATTTCAAAAACTGAGAACAAAGAAACAATAAAAAAAATCTACCAACAAAAAAGCCTTGGTCCTCACACAAGATGGCCTCACACAAGAATTCTATCAAACCCTCAAAGAATAACTTCTACTCATATTGTAGAAATTATTCCAAAAAATTGAGAAGGAAGGAATTTTCTCCCATCATGTTCTGTAAAGCAAACATCACCCAAATAACAAAACCAGGAAAAGATCCAACTAAAAAGGGGGAATTTTAGACCAATCTCATTAATAAATATAAATTCAAAAATTCTCAATAAAATACTGGCCAATAGATCATAGCTACAGATTAAAAAAATCATTCATCATGATCAAGTAGGTTTCATTCCAGGGATGTAAGGCTGGTTTAACATACACAAGTCCATAAATGTAATATAACATATCAAAACAAGCAAAAACAAAGCCCATATGATCTTTTCAACAGATGCAGAAAAAGCATTTGATAAAATTAAGAATCGTTTTCTAATTAGAGCACTTAAGAATTTAGGCCTAGGTGGCATATTTTTTAATCTGATCAAAGTTATCTATGACACACCCACAGCTAATATTATACTGAATGGAATAAAACTGAAAGCTTTTCCACTTAGAACAGGAACTAGACAAGTTTGTCCTCTATTACCACTACTATTCAACACAGTGCGGGAAGTTCTAGCCAATACAATCAGGCAAGAGAAGAAAATAAAAGGCATCCAAATGAGTGTAGAGGATGTCAAACTCTTGCTCTTTGCAGACAATATGATCTTATACTTAGAGAACCCTTAAGAATCAACCACAAGGCTCCTGGAAGTGATCGAAAAATACAGCAATGTCTCAGGATATCAAATCAATGTTCACAAATCAGTAGCCTTTGTATATGTGAATAACAGCCAACATGAGAAGCTAATCAAGCACACAGTTCCCTTCAAAGTAGCTTAAAAAAACCTAGCAGTATACATAACAAAAGAACTGAGGGACCTCTACAATGAAAATTATTAAACTCTAAGAAAAGTATCAGAAGATACTAACAAATGGAAAAATACACTGTGCTCATGACTGGGAAGAATCAACATTGTGAAAATGTCTATACTACCCCAAACAATCTATAGATTCAGTGCAATCTCCATTAAAATACCATCATCATACTTTCAAGAGTTGGAAAAAATAATTGTTTGTTTTGTGTGGAATCAGAAGAAACCCCATGTAGCTAAGAGAATTCTTAATAATAAAAACAAAGCTGGAGGTATCACCCTACAAGACTTTTGGCTATAGTACAAGGCCATAGTGATCAAAATAGCATGGTATTGGCACAAAAATAGAGACATTGATATTTGGAACCGAATAGAAAACCGTGAGATGAAACTAACCTCTTACAGCCACCTGATCTTACAGCCACCAAATAAGAACATACACTGGGGAAAAGAATACCTATTCATAAATGGTATCAGGAGAGCTGGGTAACCACATGTAAAAGATTGAAACTAGACCCGCACTTCTCACCACTTACAAAAATTGATTCGAGATGGATAAAAGATTTAAATCTAAGGCATGAAACAATAAAAATTCTCAAAGAAAGTGTGGGGAAAACACCTGAAGATATTGGCCTGGGGAAAGATTTTAAGAAGAAGACTTTCGTGGCAATTGCAACAATAAGAAAAATAACAAATGGGACTTAATTCAACTGAAAAGCTTCTGTACAGCTATGGAAACAACACCCAAAGCAAACAGACAATCTTCAAAATGGGAAAAGATATTTGCATATTATTAATCAGACAAAAGCTTAATAACTAGGATCTATAGAGAACTCAAATTAATCAACAAAAAGAGACCAAACAATCCCATATATTACTGGGCACAAGACATGAATAGAACCTTTTCTAAAGAAGACAGATGAATGGCTAACAAACATATGAAAAAAATGCTTATTATCCCTAATCATCAGAGAAATGCAAATCAAAACTACCCTGAGATCTTACCTAATCCCAGTCAGAATGGCCTACATCACAAAGTCTCAAAGCTACAGATGCTGCTTGGATATGGAGAGAAGGGAACACTTTTATGCTGCTTGTGGGACTGCAAACTAATACAACCTTTTTTGGAAGGAAGTGTGTAGAATCCTCAAAGAACTTAAATTACATCTCCTATTTGTTCCTGCAATGCCATTACTAGGCATCTACCCAGAAGGAAAAAAAAAAAAAACTTTTATCATAAGGACACTTGCAAGAGACTGTTTATTGCAGCTCAATTTACAATCACCAAAATGCGGAAACAACCTAAATGTCCACCAACCTGGGAATGGATTAACAAGCTGTGGTATATGTATGCCATGCAATTCTATTCAGCCACTAAAAAAGATGATGATGAGCCTTTACATCTTTTGTATTAAGCTGGATGGAGGTGGAGCACATTCTTCTTAGTAAAGCATCACAAGAATGGAGAAGCAAGAATCCTGTGTACTCAATTCTAATATGAAGGCAGTAGATGAGCTAATACAAGGGGTGGGTGGGTAGGGGAATGAGGAACTGGGGGTATGAGTACTGGGGGTCATGTTGTTTGGCTCACCTCTTGGGGGTGGAACACAATTACAAGTGGAAGTTTATGGAACAAATGCAATCAGTGTAACCTAATTCGTTGTATCCTCAGTGAATTCCAAACAATAATAATAAAAAAAAAAACCACAAAACATTTTAGCACTGGAAATTCATTTTATAATATGACTTATATCTAGTTAATGACATAGGAAGCAGATGTTATAGTCATTTAATATTTTTATCTATGCAAATCCTTAGCAAATTGGTAATAGTTAAGTTGTGGAGCTCTGTAGTCACTTAGTTTTCTACTATTTGTCATCCACAAGTTTAGAAAATTGCATTCAAGATGAGCCAAAAAAAAAAAATCATTCTTCTTTTAAGATGAAATATTTTGGAATTTCTCTCTCTCTTTTTTTTTGTTTCTGGTGGAAAGTGAGATGAAAGCTTCTTGGATCTTACCTGGCAACTCTTGCAGGACCATACATTCTAGGAGTCAGGTGTATAATCAGTAAATAAGAGTTATAGCACCAGCCAAGAACAAATTTGAGAGCCTGAAGGTGGGATGAGAAATTGACTTGAACCCGAAGGAAAAGAGCAACTTCTCTGGCTAAGCACAGAAATGTTGGATGACTGACTTGGATTTAATAAGATGCACAAAGTACTTTTTGCAACAAGGATCTGGCCTTCTATATGGTTTTAGGGAACTAGATGTCATTACAACTTAAGTAACACATTGAAAAATATTTTTTCACCTTTACATTTCTCAAAAGTCTATATAAATAAAGAAAAATATCCCTCAAAAATAGCCTGGAGTTTTCTCTGTTGATCCTAAAGACTAAGACCCCAAATATGATGGTTTTTGGGTTCCTTGCTTCTGGCATTGAACTCAATGGCCAACCAGTGCATTTTCCCCCATGAAGCTTGCGTTCTGCTGAAATATGGCTGGCAAATTATTTTCTTGTGGATGTGGTTTTACAGGACAATCAGAAGAGCAATCTTACAGCTTTGAAGTGCAGGAGAATGTTGTAATATCCCTGGGATCTGAGGAATAAATAAATGCAGCCCCCTCAATGTTGGATTAGTCAATTTAGTACTGTGCTCAGAACAGTTCCTTAAATGCTGTAGAGCCATTGAAAACTGCTGGCCACTCTGTGGGTCACCAAGAAAATACATGTAAACCGGGTAACATTTGACTCTGACCAGAGGCATGGCTAATGTCTATGTATCTAATATATATATTATATGTATAAATATTTATATATATGGAAAACCTTTTAATATGATTTATATATATAAAAACGTATATATATCTTTATATACATCATATTAAAAGACTATCATTTTATTTCACCTTTGTTAAAGCATAGGAGTGACACAAACATTTTATTTTTTTTGCAGTTTTTTTTGGCTGGGGCTGGGTTTGAACTGGCCACCTCCAGCATATGGGGCTGGTGCCCTACCCCTTTGAGCCACAGGTGCCGCCCCCTAAACATTTTCTTTTATTATTATTTTTTATTAAATCATAGCTGTGTACATTAATGCTGTCATGGGGTAAAATGTGCTGGTTTTATATACAATTTGAAATATTTTCATCAAACTGGTTAACATAGCCTCCATGGCATTTTCTTAGTTATTGTGTTAAGACATTTATATTCTACATTTAGTAAGTTTACATGTACCCTTGTAAGATGCACTGTAAGTGTGGTCCCACCAATTACCCTCCCTCCACCCATCCTCTGCCCTCCCCTCCCCTCTCTTTCCCCTTTCTCCATATTTTTGGGCTATAATTGGGTTATACCTTTCCTATGAAAGCTATGAATTAGTTTCATAGCAGGGCTGAGTACATTGGATACTTTTTCTTCCATTCTTGAGATACTTTGCTAAGAAGAATATGTTCCAGTTCCATCCATGTAAATATGAAAGAGGTAAAGTCTCCATCTTTCTTTAAGGCTGCATAATACTCCATGGTGTACATAGACAAACATTTTAAATTTTGTCCTGAGTGCTGAAGAGTCTGTTAGTGCTTGCTTGGTGGGGGTTGGGTGCTGGGGTTAAGGAAAAGGAATTAGTGAAGCTAATTAATTAACCTTCTGGTGCTAAAGAATTCTGGAAATTCCGACTTTTGCATGGAAGTGAGGAGAACTGGCATGATTGTTTCCTAGAGAGCCTGTTGTAGAAAAGGGCAGTCCTTATAGGTAGAAAGTCTAGATATGGCCACCTAAGAGAGAGGGAGTTGTTTCCCGGACTAGAAGTCTGCTTTCTTTTCTCTGGACCTTTAACTGTTGCTTCCTCTGTAGGTCTCCTCTGAGTACAACAAAGTCTGGGGCAGGATTTTCAATGGAGGCCCTCACACTATATGTGTAAAGGTATAGTTAAAAGGTATATTTAAAAGGTATAAACCAAGGTGAAAATCTGTTAAATATTCTGTCCTCACCTTCAAATGAATGGCAGGCTTGTTACAATGTTAGAATTCTTGAACTCCTGGGAATCCCCTGCCTCCAGGGACCTGATGCTCTGCTTTCCCGTCTGAGCTCCCTCCTGCACTCCAAGAAGCCTCATATAACAGCTCTCTCCACATAGCCCACATGTCAATGCTTTTTGGCCACTCTGGTCTCAGAAGGTTGGGCCTCAGGAAGAGCTCAGGCTCTGGAATCAATTTTGGGGCTCCTTGGACAGAGCAATCTGAGGTCCTGTGTATGTGAAGTGTGGCCCAGAAGAGGAAAGTCTGGGATCTGGGGATAGGGCCACTGGCCTGGAGCTTCCTTCATCTAGGGAAGGGGGCAGTAGGTAGAAAATGGCCAGAGTGGACACCTTTAGAGTGTGGGTCCCAAACAGGGTCCTCTTGCTTGATCCTGAAAGCAGCACTTTCACTCGGGTTCTCAGAGAATGGAGCCTCAATTTTCGGCAGGATTCAGGACTCCATGTTTGCTTTTCTCTGCACTGTGAGTTCATCGTCTATTTATACTGTGATTTTATGCTTTGTCCTTGTGGTTACTGGCACAGGTTACAAGACATCAGAAGAGCCTCCCAAGTTTGCCTGTCTTTCCCTCCCACCTCCAGTGAGACCCATGACACCTCAGAGGCAGAGCTGAATCCCAGTCAGGATCCATCACGCTCCCCTCACTGAGATGGATTTTACAGTCCCAACCCAGGCCACGTGTGGTGGTGCATGCTTGCAATCCTAGCGCTTTGGCAGGCTGGGAAGGTGGATTGCTTGAGCTGAGGAGTTCAAGGTCAGTCTGAGTTAGAGTGAGACCCTGTCTCTACTAAAAATAGAAAAAGTAGCCAGGCATTGTGGTGAGCACCTGTAGTCCAGCTACTCTGGAGGCTGAGGCAAGAGGATCACCTGAGCCCAAGAGATTGAGGTTGCTGTGAGCTATGATGATGCCATGCTGCTCTACCCAAGGCAACTGAGAAGTGAGTAAGACTCTATCTCAAAAGAAAGAAATCCTAACCTTCTACCTACCCTCATTTGATCCAGAATGTCCTCTTTGGAAAACATCGTGTGTTTGTATGTGTTTGAGGTCACATGCAGACATGTGCCTGTTAACTTAAACCCTGAGTAGGTATTACTAAATCTTGATGTTCTCTTGTTTCTGTTTATTTTTGGTCTCAATCAGGTGTTCAGTATACTTTCCCACTATCTAAAGTTTACAAAGATAAGAACTCAATAAATTTAACTGACAGAGCCTATAAAATGCTAAGAAGGATCCATATCCTACATGTAAATTTACTTTTCTTTAGAATTTTTAATCATGAAAATTTAAGTACACTAAGAACTTGAAGGATATGTTGTATAAATTATGATGCATCGTTTGCATACTGGGTGGATGACAGCCTTTAAACACTTTAGTAAATTTGTCAGCTTTTATGGTAGAATTTTTCACTGTATTTGTATCAAATAACAAATTATGACTTAAGCTAGGTGAAAAAGAAATATTTATCTGGTCACATTTCTGAAACCATGAAGCCATTGTAGTGTCGCCAGCAGCAGCTGGACCCAGGGGTGCAACATCCTCAAAAACATGCCTGTGAGTTCTTGATATTGTTTTTCTTCACATTGGCTTCATGCTTGTGCCAGTTCTCCCTTGTGGTGACAAAGGTGGCATTATGCCTTCTGGAAAAACAGCTTGTCTTTTTCAACAGTTCTAATAAAAGGACTACAGCCAATTCTCTTTGGAATATTTTTGGATAATGGGCCCATCCCTGAATCAGTAATTGTGTCTGGGAGAATGGGATGTGCTGATTGGATAAGTTGAATCACATGCTCACCTTTAGAGCCAGGAGACTGGGCGGTGGGCATGGGGTCAACTCATCTAATCATGTGGTCAGAGAGTTGGGAAAGGAACACCTCTCTGAGGGATGACCAGGTGCTGACTTAGGAAGGGGGTCTGGATGTTGGCCAGGCCAAAACAACAGATGTCACCTACAAGATCGCAAAACCTAATGAGCTTTAGAGCCCGCTTTTTAAAAGTGGTGACAATAAAATACGCTTTATCTTCCTTCACAAGATCAAATTCAATCCCTTTATAAATTTAAAAATTATAAAGAAATTTTATAAAAGGCAAGGTAATATTAAACGTTATCTTTTGCAGGTCATTTGGCTAAGGGGCTACATAAGAAGACAACTACTGATGTGCAAATTACACCCAATTTTATCTTAGCATATATTGATCTCAATATAACTTTTAAGGAGGTTGGAGATTATTTCTTTGAGTTTTGCCATACATGAGACTCTGATCATATACTGATGACCCAAACTGGAAAAATTTCTATAACTTCATGGAAAATGGGATGCCTTCCATGGTTACCAGTCTTGATAAGTCAGGGCTCTCCAGAGAAACAGAACCAGTAAGACACATGTGGAAATTTATTTTGAGAATCTGGCCCATGCAATTATAGAGGCCGAGAGGTCCCATGATCTGCCACCACCCAGGAAAGCCAGTGGTATAATTTAGTCAGAACTACTGAGAACCAGAGAAACTAACGTGGTAAATTGCAATCCCCCCCCCCAAAAGAGGCAAATTTGCTCTTCCACTTTTTGTTCTGTTCAGGCCCACAGTGGATTGGATAATGTCAAGAAGTGTACTTTCCTGAATCCACTGATTCAACTACTAATCTCATCCACAAATACCCTCATAGATACACCCCAAATAATATTTAATCTGGGCTCCCTATGGCTAGTCAAGTTAACACATAAAATTAACCATCATATCTCTCCCTATCATACCAGTTTGATCAGCCAGCCAAGAAATGATATATTTTGAGAGTTTTCAGACTTGTAAGGTCACTAGAGGGTTAATGGCAAAGCAAGTTACCTTAGCTCTTGCTTAACGCCCTTTAATGAGAGTTTAAGTTTTCAGCAGCTAATCTGCAAAGTGGCTAATTTGCTGGGGTGTAATGAAAGTAGACACTTACTTTGAGAATTGCTCTTATACAATTCTACTTGCTTTCTAATGGTGGCTCTTTTGTTCGTAAGGAGTGCCATATTTTGGGGCAACATGGGGAATTTAATTATTAAGTTAAACAATAAACTCTTTAAATTACCTTCATTTCCAAGGGATGGAACAATTCTATTAGTTGAATCCCAAATAAGTAAACAAAACCTTGAAACAATTGGAAAACCCTTATAAAAAGGCAAATGATCAGAAAAGACTTAGTATCCTGGGGCCTAAGCGATATAAGTAAAAGTTGCATTTTAAAATAAGTTGTTTTATAAAGCAGAAGAAAGCACCAAGGTGATTGCTATATTCCTAGGAGTTTTCAGACCCTGAGTGCATTAGTATGATTTGCATAATTATTATACTTTCTTATGTTTTGTAAAACATAGGAAATATATCCGATCATTTATCTTTCTAGTATATAAGAAATATTTGGAAAGAGTAAATGCTCTTGTTTAAATATTTGTATGTCATAACCTGTATTGAAAAGGAGACACACACTCCCAGTGTTATGGGAGACAATGGAATATGATTGTTAACAGCTATCAATTTTATCAAAGATATTTTTTACATTTTTAGAAATAGGGTCTCACTCATCCTTTTGCCTTGGTCTTCCAAAGTGCTGGGATTATAATGGCTATCATTATTTAGGATTTATAAATGCATGATACTCCTCTAAATAAGTTAAACATATCATCTCCTTACAGTCCTTGAAAGGTGGATACTTATAAATTATATTGTGTCCTTCAAAAATCACATGTTGAAGTCCTAACGCCCAATCCCTTAGAGTGTGATCTCATTTGGAAATTGGAAGATGTAATTACTTAAGAAGAGGTAATACTAAAGTAGTGTGGGTCTCCAATCCAGTATCACTGTTGTCCTTATACAAGGGGAAATTTGGGGATAGATGGTCCCACGGAGAGAACTCCACGTGAAGATGAGGGCAGAGACCTATGAGATGAGGAAGGCCAACCTTTGCTAGCAAACCATCAGAATCTAGGAAAGAGGCCCAGAACAGATTCTCTCACAGTGTCATCTGAAGGAACCAACCCTGGCCAATGCCTTGACCTCAGACTTGTAGCCTGTGTAATTGCTAAATAATAAATTTCTGTTGTTTAAGCTACCCAGGTTGTGGCACTTTGTTATGGCAGCCCTAGCAAACTAAGCTGATCCCAATTTAGTTGATGTTTCTGAGGCTCTGAGAAATAAACCCGTCCAAAGTCAAACACCCAGGAGGGGGCAGAACTGGAGCTGGACTCAATTCTCTCCAAACACTGTGTTTCTAACCCCCTCCATCATTTTCTAAAAACTAGTCCAAGGACCACTTGTATAAGAATCACCTGGGATGCTTATTAAAAGTGCAAATTTAGGGACTCATCCCAGGTCCACTAAATATAAAAGTGAAGAAAATGTGGCAGGAAATGGAACTCCAAGTGAACACCTTAAATACTTACTTGTCACTGAATTTGAGCCCCTAAGGCTCCTCTATGATCTGTTGTAGTGATTCAAGCACTAAATGGGGGAATATTAATGTATCATCAGTTCAGTTAGATGTTGGTCAAGTTTTTATCTGAACTTCAAGCTGTTTTCCCCCCTTAAAGTGAGGATAATAAAATGTACCCTACCTTTATTTCAGAATCAAATTCTTTGAAAGTGAAAGTTAAAAATTAGAAACAGTTTCACAAAGGCCAAGTAACGTTACGAGGTACTTTCATTCACCAGCCATTTGACTGAGGGACTGTGGAAGAAGTTAACATTTTAATGCAGAGGCTGCCCATTTCCTATGAAAGAGGAAATGCTAAGCTATCAGTTGTTTTATTCTGGAAAGATTTGGCTTTTTAAAAATTTGTTTTTTCAGTTTTTGTGGAGTTTTCATTATGTTGCTCTAAGTGGTTTCAAACTCCAGATCTCAAGCAGTGCCCCTGCCTCAGCCTCCCAAAGTGCTGGGATCACAGTTATGAGCCATCACTGTGGCCTGGACTCGCTTTGCTTTGACCACAATTGATGCTCTGCTGAACTGTGTGATGGGGATTCCCAGCACCCACTTCTCTGTTGAGTCTTCTCTTGCATGATCATGCTTTGTACATCTATGCAAGCTTTGCTCAATTTTTTTAAGTGTAATGTGAACCTGGAAAATCAGAGGGTAATTTTATTGACTATGTCAGTGTTATTTACTCCTTTAGTTGTAGAATAATTAACAGTGATGTGTATGTATTATACAGAATGTGCCAAAAATGTTTACACATTTTAAGAAAGAAAAAACCTGCATTAATTTTGTATTACTCAAGTCACAAGTGACTTCTGCAATTACTAGAGGTGCTCAGCGTGGCTTGTATTCATCTTCTGTGATCAGTATATATTGAGTACGGCAATTTTAGTGCAGTTTTCTCCTTTCTTAAAAGGTGTATACATTTTTTTAGCACACTGTGTATGCATGTACATATATTACCATTAATTATTATTATATATGTACATAAATATTCCCTCTGTCCCACAGGAAATAAGTGCACTTTCTTTTTGAGCAGACAGGAATTAGGATAAGCCAACACATTGCACCTTGACTCAACCATGTGGGTCTGCCCCACATTGCACCTTGACTCAACGATGTGGGTCTGCCAGGTTGTTGCAGACATTGCTGACTGTGAAATACTGTTACATGATCAGTTTTTCCCTAGTTATAAAATTCAGGATTATTCTTTATCAAGATTCCCAGAGGCATGTAGGATGGCTGTATAAATTAATAACTCTTCTCAACAAAGCACTCAAAATGTAGTGGCTTAAATGCAATAGTTTGTTAGTTCTCACATTTCCAATGGTTGACTGGGGGGAGGAGGGTGAGGGGTGGTCCTCCATTGGTTTTGTTTGGGTTTATTAGGGCAATGGCATCAGCCAATATCCCCTGGGCTTGGAGGAGTACCTTGGTCCTTCTTCATGGTCTTTCAGCCTCCCCTAGGCTAGACCAGTCATCTTGCATGGCAATTTCAGGACAGTTTTCAGAAAAAGCAAGTGTGGAAGCTACAGTCTTTTGAGGCTAAGGAACTAGGACTTACATAACATCCCTTCCAGCACATTCTACTGGTCAATGCAAGTTACAAAGCTGGCTCAGCATTAGAGAGCTTGAAAATGGACTCTGTCTAGTTCTGGATGGGATAATCAGCAAGGTCACAGTGCTCAGACCCTGTATGAGATGGATGGAATTTCTGGCCCTTAATCTACCGCAAGGGCAATCTCACAGGTTGCATTTTCCTTTAGGTAATTTGGGTGTTTTAATACCAAAGACCACTGCTAGAACTGGGTGAAAGGTTAACTTGGAGCAAATAAACACAGAAAAAGTTCAAATCCCAATAGAATCTACTTTCAGCAATAGCTAGTTAAGCTCCTTCATAGAAGAAATAAAAGAGAACTCACAAATTATTGTGTCTGAGGGATACGTTGCATTGAGCTTGTATATTGTCTTTCAACAAAGGTGAAAAGTGTACTCTCTTACATAGACTCATGGACTAGCAGCACCAGCACCACCTTAGAGATTCTTAGAAATGCAAATTTTCAGGCTCCATCCAAGACCTACTGAATTGGAATCTCTGGGGTGGGGCTTAGGCATCTGATTGTCATGCTCACTAATATTTGATGAGAACTGCTTCAGGGTTAGGCCCCCTTCTGCACAAAAGCACAAGATTAGAGATATTTTTCTCAAGTTCCCTTCTTTCTTCATATATTTAGAGGTAATCTAAAGATCAGTAAGGTTGAAGTCACTTAATAAAATGTAGTCAGTTTCTTAAGAGGTTTGCATTCAATTTATTAGTAATTATTATTAATATTGTTGTATTTCTACTATGTATATTTAAGAAATCAATAATCAGGAATGCTATATTGTTTTTCCTGATTTGGGATAGGGGACATCCCATAGGATTATTCCAAGAGGACAGCATAGAAGGTCAGGTGTATTGAGTTTTGTGAACAAATATGTAGCTTATCTTCTTCAAAGGCAAAATAAGTATGACCCCACAGAGCCCAACCAAATAGCATTATGCTTTTGAAAGGAACTTTATGGCAGATAGCTGTTTGTATTCATTTTCTAAAGGAGGGGATTTAGGGTTACTTTCAAAATTAAACATGGTATTACCATCCAGAGTCTTTATGTGTGTTTTAAGTAATAAAGAATTCACTTATTAAAGTGGGAGAAATGCACACATTGGCAATGATGTTTCTAGAAAAATCGTTTCATGAGAGATAATTATAAAAAGCATTAATAGTAATGCAAGTTTTATCAGAAAATTCTTCAAAGGATTTCTTAAAATCAAAAGATAAGTATCCCCATTTTAAATGAGGCAGTTTTCTCAGATTTATCCTTAGTTTCCCAGAAATCATTGCAAGTTTCTCTGATGTTCCTTGTAAAATTTCAGCCCCAAACCTAGCATGATCTTGCAATTTTTTTCACTGATGCTCCAAAAATTTATAGGCTACTCAAAGTTGGAATTGTTGAGAATTCTACCTTGTTGTTTCCTTTGAGCAAACTGCTATGTAATGAAGTTTAATAATAATTTTTGATTATGGCATAGCAGAATGCTGAGATGTTAGATTGTATTAAGTTATAAACCTTGCCTCAAGATACTGTAGTTCCTTCTGTTAACATATGGAGTGTATGTCCCCTTCCCCTGATTTTGGGCAGGCTTTGCTACTCGCTTTGACTATAAAATGTGGCAGAAAGACACTGTGGGAGTTCTGATGCTTAAGCTTCAAGAGCACTTTCAGCTTCCTCACTCACTTGGAAAACTGTTCTGACACAACTAGGTAGAAAAGCAGCTCTACTCCCCTGGGGCATAAGATTTGACAGAGAGGAGAAGTAAGGTGGTGCTCTAGGAAAGAGCCATACTGATCCCTAGCCACTTGGGTGGGGTTATCTTGGATCTTCCAGTCCAGCCAGGTTTCCACTTGACTGTAGAGTGTGAATGAACCAGAAAATAATACCTTACCACTGCCTTAAGCCTTATGATTCTGGGGTGGCTTGTTATGCAGCAATAGGTAACTGATATCTAATCTTTTTAAAAATATGGCAAAAATCACATATCATAAGATTTACCACCTTAACCATTTTTATGTATACAATTCAGTATTCATAAGGATGTTTACACTGTTGTGAAACAGATCTCCAGAACATTTTCATTTTGCAGAACTAGAACTCTATACTCATTAAACAAAAACATTCTCTGGCTTCTTTCCCCCAGCTTCTGGTCACCCCATTTTACTTTGTACATCTATGAATTTGACTGCTTTAGATACTGCATAGAAGGGGGATCGTACAGTATTTTTACTTTCATGAGTAGCTCATTTTCACCTAGCATAATGTCTGTGTTGTAGCATGTGACAACATGCTTGCTTCCTTTCTTTTAAAGAGTAATAGTCCAAAAATAAAGATATAAAAACAGGGTAAGGGTAAAAGAAACATTTTTGTTTTTTGTGGCTCAAAAGCTCATCTTTTCTTTCAAAAGAAAACCGAAATTACCTTCTTTGTCATAGTAAACCTCATTAGAGGTAAATTGGATTATTTTCTTTCCTTATCATTACCTTTCTCTATTATGAAATCAGTATGTTCTATTTTACTTAATTTATTAAACATCTAAAATGTTAGAAAGTTGGAATTGGGAGAGAGACTAATGTTCTATCTCAGAAGCCTAGTTTTGTATAGGAGACAGTGGAAATCCCAGAGGTTAGCAGAATTAACTGCACCCAGGGTTGAGGGCTATAGCTCATCTTTGTGCTGTGATTGTAACTGCATTCAACTGGGAACTCAGCAGGGACATCAGAGTCCAAAAGGGTCTCTCCTCCTCCAGGGTCCTGTTTCATGTAGTATCTCACTATACAACAGACCAGCCCAAGCTCCTTCATAGCATGGTGGCTGGCTCCTGAAGGAGAATCCCAATGTCTAAGCACTTATTAAACTCTACCCCATATTTTTGATAATTTCCCTCTGGCCAAAGCAAGTGATGTGACCAAGGTTTGAGGTGAGTGGAAGGGACTAAGAGCATAAGGGCATGAGCACCTAGGCACGTTTCCTTGGGCTACACTACTGTCGCAGTGCACGGCACCTGCTGTGTTTCTTGTTTCCCCATAGGACTTATGACTTTTTAATGTGCTCTGTTCTCTACTCCTTCATTTTGTCTGGTGTCTATTACCTGACTCTGTTCATTAGAATACAAATTTCAAGAAGACACAGAACTCTGTTTTGTTTAATTCTTTTTTAAAACTTTTTTATTAAATGATACTTGTGTACATTAATCACACCCATGCAATCATGGGGTATGATGGGCTGGTTTTACATACCATTTGAAATATTTTCATCAAACTGGTTACCATAGCCTTTACTGCATTTTCTTAGTTATTGTGTTAAGACATTTATATTCTACACCTAGTAAATTTCACATGTACCCTTGTAAAATGCACCATAGGCAGTGGGTACCCCTAAAGCCCAGAGTCCACCACTATACAATATAAATGAATTCTTCATG
>CAUYTI010003104.1:0-24098 GCA_963575145.1 Galago senegalensis
CTAAGTGTTCTCCAGATGTCTTTCCCAAAGGAACGTATTAGTTTACATTCCCACCAGCAGTGTAGGAGTGTTCCCTTTTCTCCACATCCACGCCAGCATCTCTGGTTTTGGGATTTTGTGATATGGGCTAATCTCACTGGAATTAGATGATAAATCACAGTAGTTTTGATTGAAAACCATCCAAGTTATAAAGGAAGAATTAAAATCTTCACTCACAGGTGACATAATAATATGTAGAAAACTCTAAGGATTCCCCATTCATCCATGTCAGAACTGAAAAGACAAGTTCAGGAAAGTTGCAGGATACCAAATAAACATACACAAATTATATTATTTCTTTATACTCAGAATGAACAATCTGAAAAGAAAATCTAGAAAAAAAAATCCATTTACAATAGTATCAAAAGAATAAAATACTTAGAAATAAACTTAAACAAAGAGGTAAAATCTTGGACAATGATAACTACAAGACATTGTTCAAACATTGCTCAAAAGTTGAAAGAGAATCTCGTTATATTTGCATATATCTGTAGGCCCAGCTGCTTGAGAGGAAGATGCAGAAGGATTGCTTGAGGCCAGGAATTAAAGCAATCATGCCTGTGAACAGCCACTGCTCTCCAGCTTGGGCAACATAAACATAGCATGACTCTATATGACATGTGTATATATATATATATATATATATATAGAGAGAGAGAGAGAGAGAGAGACAAATAATTAGACAGACATCATGTGTTTATAGATTATAAGACTTAGGATTGTTTAAATGTCCACAAAACCAAAGGAGATCTATAGGTTCAATGTAATCCTCATCAAAATCCTAATGGAAATTTTTATATCCAATGAGTGTAATATCATCAGCATAATGTACAAATGTAAAGTTTTCTGAAAAAGAAAAGCTATCAAGATCTCTGGGGAATTAATTATATAACGTTGATATAAACACGAGTTAGGACAATGAAGGTATATTGCTGACCTTATCATACTCCTCCCTCCATTTTTCAAATCTCTAAAACCCCTTCAAAATCTGATATTACCTTTTGCTTATTTTCCTATGTAGAATTTCTAGCAGATTCTATATGTTTGTCTCTACTATAATAGCCCTCACTCCACAGATAAGGTGAACAAAATGGGTATTCTGCTGGTTTCTGAATGCATCTATTCTAATTATGCATTACAGAACTGAGGAAATAATCAAAAGGTGGTTCAAAAATCCACTGGGTTTTTTGTCGAAAGGATCTGAGCTAAATAGCTAAATTTCTATTCATCAACTGACCACAATAAGGTCCTACACTGACCAGTGGACCATAATGATGTTTTGCATCTCTTGAAATTAGTGTTAGTTCAAAGTCAGTGTCCAGTAACAATCAGAAAATCAGATTATTTCCTCTTAGCCAATGCACAGTCACCTTGGCGAAAGATTTGTACCTTCTTTTAGGGAAGGCTAGAAGAAATATTAGCAGAATAATTTTGAGGAGTGCAACAGAGTTCTCCCTCTAGGAGCTTAGCCTGCTCTTTATTCAAGAGGTTCTGAGTGTGTAAACTTCTTCAAATCTTATAATTGACTGAGGGGCTGTAACTCCTGTTTTAGTGATTCATGTTAGATGTCTGTTTACCTAACCTAGAATTTTTCAATTTATTCAAGTCAAGTAAGAATTTAGTGGACTGCTTTTCTATTCCTCTTCTATGAATACTAAGATCAACTAACCAATGCCATAGGTCTCTGTGAGTCATTAGATTCTGATTACTGCTTTTTCTCTACTGTCCATTACACTAATCATGCCCACTTTGTCTTTAGTTATTAAGTGCTGCCACTTGGCCCTGCCACCCCAATGTCCCATTTATCACCCTTGCATTTGGGCATTCTCAAGTTCTACAGTATTTCTTTCAATTGTAATTTCTAACATGCAAGGTAGAGTGACCACAGAGTTATTCAATGATGCTGGAACTACCTTCACAAGTTTATTTTTCATGGTCCCAGTGAAAAGGACACTCTATATCTGGATTCTCAAAGAATAGGTGAGCAAGTCTTACATGATTAATCCACTCTAACATTCAAATTTTCCTAAGCTTATGGATACCTTTCTTTATATTATATAAAGACAGTCTGGCATTTAAATTTCACTTAGTACATTGGGTATTTATTTTTCCATACTTTTGACTTTACTAAGAATGTATTCCAACTCCATTTGTACCCTCATATTAATTTGAAATAAAATAAATTTCACTTACTGTTGGCCCCCTGTTGGGATCATATTTAAGTCTACTAACCAAACAAAAGAAATGTCTCTTTAAAATATATTCATAATGGATATATACATTTTCAAGATACACGTAATATAATGTGTAATGATACTTCAGTCACCTTAAAAGTTGGTCATTTCTTTGTGTTGGGGACATTTGGATTTCTTTCTAGCTATTTTATAATTTAAAATAGATTATTGAGGCTTTCAATATGGCTGACTAAAGGCATCTGGCATTGATCTCATCTTCAGAGGGAAATCAGCATATTCACCAAATACCCACATTTTAATAGATCATTGAAGAAAAATACTTGGATATAAGAAGTGGTGAGAAGACATCAAGGATGAAGATAGAAGCCAGACTTCCTCTGTGGGACCATCAAGAAGCTTGAGCAACCATGCCTGGGAAGTATTGTTAAAATGTCCATACTACCCAAAGCAATATATAATTTTAAAGCAATCCCTATTAAAGCTCCACTGTCATACTTTAAAAATCTTGAAAAAATAATACTGCATTTTATATGGAATCAGAGAAAACTTCAAATAGCCAAGACAATACTCAGAAATAAAAACAAAGCAGGAGGAATTATGCTACCATACCTTAGACTATACTATAAATCAACAGTGATAAAAACAGCATGGTATGGACACAAAAACAAAGAGGTAGATGTATGGAACAGAATAGAGAACCAAGAGATGAACTCAGCTACTTGCCATTATTTGATCTTTGACAAGCCAATCAAAAAATTCACTGAGGAAAAGATTCCCTATTTAACAAATGGTGCTGGGCAAACTGGCTGGTGACCTGTAGAAGACTGAAACTGGACCCACACTTTTCACCATTAACTAAGATAGATTCTCACTGGATTAAAGATTTAAACTTAAGACATGAAACTATAAAAATACTAGAAGAAAGTTCAGGGAAAACTCTTGAAGAAATCGGCCTAGGTGAATATTTTATGAGGAGGACCCCCCGGCAATAAAAGCAACATCAAAAATACACTATTGGGACCTGATCAAAATAAAAAGCTTCTGAACAGCCAAGAACACATTAAGTAAAGCAAGCAGACAGCCCTCAGAATGGGAGAAGATATTTGCAGGTTGTGTCTCCAGTAAAAGTTTAATAACCAGAATCCACAGATACCTCAAATGTATTAGCGGGAAAAGAACAAGTGATCCCGTCTCAGGTAGGTAAGAGACTTGAAGAGAAACTTCTCTGAAGAAGACAGGCACACGGCCTATAGGCACATAAAAAAATACTCAACATCCTTAATCATCAGAGAAATGCAAATCAAAACTACTTTGAGATATCATTTAACTCCAGTACTATTAGCCCACTTCACAAAATCCCAAACCAGAGATGTTGGCATGGATGTGGAGAAAAGGGAATACTTTCGCATTGCTGGTGGGAATGCAAACTAATATGTTCCTTTTGGAAAGATGTTTGAAGAACACTTAGAGAACTAAAAATAGACCTGCCATTCAATCTTACAATTCCTCTACTAGGTATATATCTAGAAGACCAAAATTTATATTATAACAAAAATATATGTATCAGAATATTTATTTCAGCCCAATTCATAATTAAGTCATGGAAGAAGCCCAAGTACCCATTGACCCATGAATGGATCAATAAATTCTGGTGTATGTACACCATGGAATATTATGCATCCTTAAAGAAAGTTGGAGACTTTACCTCTTACATATTTACATGGATGGAGCTGGAACATAGTCTTCTTAGCAAAGTATCTCAAGAATGGAAGAAAAAATATCCAATGTACTCAGTCTTACTGTGAAACCAATTTATAGTTTTCTTATGAAAGCTATAACCCAATTATAGCCCAAGAAGAAGGAGAAAGGGGAGAAGGCGGGAAAGGGGAGGATAAGTGGAGGGAGAGTCATTGGTGGGACCACACCTATGGTGCATCTTACAAGGGTACATGTGAAATTTACTAGGTGTAGAATATAAAAGCTTTAACACAATAACTAAGAAAATGCTATGAAGGCTATATTAAACAGTTTGATGAAAACATTTCAAAGTATATATAAAACCAGTACATTGTACCTCAGGATTGCATTAATGTACACAGCTATGATTTAATGATAATAATAAAAAGAATCTTGAGCAACACCTGGACCTGAACCTAATGGAGGTGTAAGCAGTTGACCTTTGGGGCTTTACACTTCCACTTTGGACCTTTACAGTTGTAGCTACAGGGGAACTCCTTAACCCCCATTGGCCTACCCAGTGGCATGGGGACCTGGCAGGAAATCCCAAAGAAGTACTTCTTGGGCTCATGTAAAGCTCAACAGCCTTCCAAACCTTGGGCACATGTACCTGGAGTCAACTGGGAAAAACTTTTTCCCATGATATTGCTCTGAGGATGCTTTTGCCCCCACTGCTGCTAGGGAGGGAGAAGGAAACTCAGGCATTTCCCACACTGCAAGACCAAATTTTCCTGCTGAAACTGTGCATCAGTGAGGGGTATTCTTACCACAAGTTCTCTGCTCCACAGAGTGAAGCATACCCTGCCCAATTCATAGGAGATTTGCAATGGAACAACTGATGGCTTATTTGCATTTTCCATGGGCAGTGTAGGACAAGCCTACATTTCTCTGTTACAGCTTGAACTCAAAAGACTTAAGGACTAATTCTCTGTTCTAAGGGCTAGATTATATCATTCAGGAACATGGAGGATAAACTTGGGAACTGATGTCAAGTGAGAAGAGAGCCCCCATCAGCAGAACTGAAGGGATAGTGTGAAGTGGATCCATGTTGTGCCATGTTCATGGAACACCACTTCCCCAATAGGCATGACTGAGAAAGCCATGCTTTTGGTCCTATACAGGACCCTATGGGGCAATCTGTGGCACTATTGGTGTCCAAATGCAGTCCTGGGTGGTTTGGGCTGCTGCTAGTGGCCAGATGCTAGAGGAGGATGCACCAGGCAAGGAGAGTGAGAAAAGAATGAATCTCATTCTTGCCAGGTGTATTGTAAATTCTGGACTTCCCTTAATCCAAAAACAAGTTCTTTGGTGTGGTGGGGTTACCTCAGCTCCTCCCTGGTGATTTTCCCAAGTAACTTGGAAGCTGACATCTGACTCCTATTGAGATAGCACTTACAGTTACCGAATCCAGCCCCACCCAGCCTCACTTCCACAATCTGCTATGGTGGTGGTGAAGTACAAGAAGGGATCCCATTCATTTCCTGAAATGTCCAAGTGCTTTTCCTGATTCACTAGAGCTTTGATAGGTTCCACAAACATCATCACAGCTGAATATCTCCTGTAAGCATCACATTCTGAAAGAGAGATCAACATACGCAGCCCTTAAAAACATTTATTACTTTAATTGTACAGGGCTTGGTTGATTCTAACACACAAACACCACCTGGAGATTAAACTAAACATCCAAAAATAATTCATATTGTTAGAAGCCCATAAATCTGGGGAAAGAGATTTCAGAGATCTCATCTCTCCTTCTTGACAGGAGGTAAGAAACCTCCCCACATGTATAGAATAGTACTATTACAGCTGACAAATAACTAGCAGTTGAGAAAACCACTATACTAATGCTAACTATAACCAAAATATTCATTCAAAACCAAGGCCTCATGAAAGAACATACAAAGCAAAATCAAAAATCCTTACCCAACCTATGCAATAGTCATAACCTCAAGGGAAAGGGTAAAAAAAGTCCCATTTAAACAAAAGAAAATTTAAAAAGTATAAGTGACACCCTTTCCAGATGAGAACAAATCAGTGTAAAAATTTGGTCAATATAGAAAAACAGTATTACACTTCCCGCCAAAGGATCACATAAGTTCTCTAGCAATGATTCCAACCAAAATGAAAATACTGAATGATGGATAAAGAACAACAAAAAAAAATGGATTGTTAGAAAGTTCAATAAGATCCAAGAAAAATTCAAAAAAAACTCAAAGTAAAAAGTCAGAAAATGAATGAAAAATTTACTAAGGACATAGATTTTTTTTAAAAAAAGAAAACAAATCTTTGGGAAATTATAAATTTATTTAGGAAATACAGAGCACAGGGGAAACTTTCAAGAGTATATTGGACCAAGCAGAAGAAAGAATTTTTTATGGGTGCTAGCAGTACTGCCCTCCCTATGTGCTCAAAGGACAGTAGCACAACCCCAAGAAAAGGATAGTTAGCAGAATAAAGAATTTGAGAGCTTGAAGACAAGTCTTCCAAATTAAACTAGACAGTCAAAATTGAAGAAAAAAATTATTAGAAATTAATGAAGTATCTGAGAAATACAGGGTTATGTAACATGCCCAAATATAGGAATCATAGTTATCCCTGAGAGAGAAATAAAAGAAAAAGTTTGGAAAATATATTTGTGGGAATAATCAAGAAAAACTTCCCTGGTTTTGCTAGATATTTAGATATAAAAATATAAGAAACTCAATGAACTGGGAAATTCTCTGCAAAAAGGGACATTATCAAGACACATAGTCATAAGACTGACCAAAGTCAACATAAAGGAGGAACTCATACAAGCTGTGACATGAAAATCTCAAGTAAAAATCCATCAGAAAAATCCATCAGAGTAACAACAGGCTACTCAGCAAAATCCTTATAAGCAAGAAGGGATTGAGATCCTATCTTTAGTCTAAAACATAATAATTTTCAGTCAAGAATTTTTTTATTGTATGAAATTAAATTTCATAAATAAATAAGAAATAAAGTCTCTCCAAAACAAGTAACAGTAAGGGAATTTTGTACTGCTGACCAGATCTATAAGAAATGCTCAAAAGTACTTTAAACTTTAAAAAGAACAGTAGATACTCATCAATATGAAAACAACATAAAAAGGTAGAGTATAAAAAAGTAAAACTTCACAGCTCTTATGAGCAGTTACACAAAGGAGAATATAAAGCAACTATATAACAGTAAACATGATAATTGGAATAGTATCGCATGTTTTAATATTACCATTACTCATAAACAATGTAAATGTCCAACTTAAAAGATAAAGATTTGCAGAATATATAAAAAAATCACAAACCAAATATCTGATGTCTCCAAGAAACCAATTTAAACTCATAAAGATCCTCATAGACTGAAGGTAATGGGGTTGAAAAAGAAATTTCATACAAATGGAAACCAAAAGCCAACAAGAATAACTAGTCTTATATCTGATAAAACATATTTTATATTACTAAGAGTAAAAAAGAAGACAAAGATGGTTATATATAATAATAAATGGATCAATTCAACAAAAGATACAAGAATTACAAATATATATGCAACTAACACAGAGTTCTCAGATTCATAGAAGAAATAGTACTAGACCTAAGGAAAGAAATAAATAACAACATAACAACAGTGGAGGACTTTAATACTCCACTTGAAGAATTAGAGAGATAATCTGGGCACAGAATCAACCATGAAACATTAAAATTAAACTTGGCTCTAGAAAAAATGTACTTAACAGACATTTCCAAAATATTTTATCCCCAAACTGCAGAACGTATATTCTTATCATAAACATATGGAACATTTTCCAATTTATGCCATAAAGTCAACCATGTATCTTCTCAAATCACAGTAGGATAATACTAGAAATCAATTACAAGAGAAATTCTCAAGCTGTACAAATAAATGGACATTTAAAAGAAGCTTGCTGCTGAATTATTTTAGTCAATAATGATGTCAAGGTGAAAGTGAAAGCCAATATTTAACTGAATGGCAACGGTGAGAAAAGCTACTCAAATTTCCATGATACAGTAAACGCAGTGCTAATAGGGAATTTTATAGTGACGAATGCCTGCATCCAAAAGATTGAACAGTCACAAACTATCAACCTACTATCAAACCTCAATGAGTTCTAAAAATAAGAACAAAATCCAAAACCTAAAGAAGAGAAAAAATAACAAACATCAGAGCAGAAGTTAATGAAATTCAAACAAAACATACAAAGTATCAATAATAAAAAGTTGGTTCCTTGAAAAGGTAAACAAAATTGATAAACTATTAGTTAGATTAACCAAGAAAGGAAGAGAGAGAAATAAAATAAGTTCAGTCAAAACTAAAAATGGAGACATAACAACTGATCCAAAAGGAATAGGAAATGTCATTTGAGACTACCATGAAATAATTTTATACACACAAACTAGAAAATATATAGAAAATGAGGAAATGTAGACCTTTTTGGAAGCACACGACTTTCAATGCTTGAATGAGGATGAGATAGAAATCTGGAACAGACCAACAATCAATCATAAGATAGAATCAGTAATTTAAAACTCTCCCAGCAAAAAGAATCCCACGAACAGATGAATTTATAGTTTAATTCTACCAGACCTACAAAGAAGAACTAATACTTACCCTACTAAAACTGTTCCATAAGATTGAGAAGGAAAGATTCTCCTTAACCAATTCTATTAAACTATCACTGTTAATACCAAAGCTTTCAAAGGACAAAACAACAAAAGGAAAACCACAGGCTAATGTTACTAATGAACATAGACACAAAATCCTCAGCAAAATACTAGAAAAGCCAATTCAACTGCACATCAAAAATCTAATTCACCATGATCAAGTGAGTTTCATCACAGGATATCAGGATGGCTCAAAATGAGAAAATCAGTAATTGTGATTCACTACATAAATGGAATTAAAAACAAAGCCATATAATCATCTCAGTATATACATTCAATAAAATATAACATCCCTTTATGATGAAAAACCCAGAACAAACTAGGCATTAAATTCACATACTTCCACATTTTAAAAAGCCACATATGACAAATTAACAACCAACATCATACTGTCTGGGAGAAAGTTGAAATCAGTCCCCATAAAAACTAGAAAAAGACAGGGATACCTACTGTTACCACTTCTTTCAACATAATATTGGAAGTCCTAGCCAGAGCAATTGGGCAAAAGAAAAAAATAAAAAGCATGCAAATAAAAAAAAGGAAGTCAAACTATATCTATTTGTCAATGATATGATACTATATAAAAAAATCTAAAAGAACTCATCAACTGATAACTAATTCACTAAGGGCTCAGGTTATAAAATTAATGTATACAAATAAGTATATTTGTATTTTGAGACAGAGTCTCACTATGTCACTCTTGATAGAGTGCCATGGTGTCACAGCTCACAGCAACCTCAAACTCTTGGGTTTAAGTGATTCTATTGCCTCCGCTTCCCAGTAGCTGGGACTACAGGCACCTGCCACAATGCTCAGCTATTTTTTTGTTGTAGCTGTCATTGTTTTTTAGCTAGCTTGTGCTGGGTTCGGACTCACCAACCTCTGTGTATGTAGCTAGCACCATAACCACTGGGCTATAGGTGCCGAGCCAGATTTATATAGATATAAATAATGGTCTGGCTAAGAATCAAATCAAGAATTCAATCCAATTTAAAATAGTTGCAATAAAGTAACCTAGAGATATAATTAACCAAAGCATGGAAGAGCTCTACAAGGAGAACTACTAAACACTGATGAAAGAAATCCCAGATGACACAAACAAATGGGAAAATATCCCATGCTAATGAATTAGATGAATCAACATTGTTAAATTATCCATACTAGTCAAAGTGGTTAATATATCCAATGCCATTTCCATCAAAATACCAACATCACAGAATTGATACAATATACTCTCTTCACAGAATTAGAAAAAAAATATGAATTTAATACAGAATCCAAAAAAGAGGCACAAATAGAACAAAGTAATTCTAAGCAAAAAGGAGAAATGTGGATGCACCACAGTATTCTACTCCAATTATACTATAAGGCTATAGTTACCAAAACAGAATGGTCACAGTATAAAAGTTGAAACAAAGTAGAAACATAGATCTGTGGGACAGAATAGAGAACCAAGAAATAAAACCATACACCTGCAAGCAACTAATCTTTGACAAAGGAGACAAAAATATACTCCCAGGAAAAGACATCCTACTCAATAAATGCTGCCAGAAAAATTGAATATCCACATGTGGAGAATGAAACTTGATCCCTATCTCTTACTATATATAAAAATAAACTCAAGATGGATTTAAAAACTTAAATGTAAAACCAGAAACCAAAAAAATTGTAGAATAAATCCAGGCAAAGAATTTACAATTAAGACCCCCAAAGCAAATAAAACAAAAATATATAAGTGAGACTTAATTAAATTAAAAGCTTCTGCGCTGAAAAAGAAATAATCAGCAGACTAAGACTATATAGACCACATACAGAATATAAGAATATATTCCCAAACTATGCACATGGAAATCAACAGTAAGCAGGATAGCTGTACTTAGACAAAATTCACTTGAAATCAATAATGGTTAAAAAAGACAATGAAGGCCATTATATAATGGTAAAGGGATCAATTTGGCATGAAGATATAACAGTTCTAAGTATATAAAAACCTAAACGCAAAGTACTCAGCTTTGTAAGACAAATACTGCTAGATCTAATAAGAGATAGACAAAAAAAAAAGAGAGATAGACAACAATACAATAATAGTGGGCTATTTCAACACTCAACCAATATCACTAGACAGATAACTAAAGGGTAAAATAAACAAAGACACATTAGAATTAAACAACACTTTAGAACAAATGAACCTAACAGATATGTACAGAAAATTCTACCCCAAAATTTCAGAATATACATTCTCTCCATCAGCACATGGAACATTTTTCAAAATAGACTATTTTAAGCCATAAAACAATAAAAATCAACAAATAGAAATCAACTATAAAACCATAAAACAATAAAAATCAACAAATAGAAATATCACCTGTCTTTTCATATCACAGAGAAATAAAACAAAGTTAATTCCAGGATGAATGATCAGAACTATACAAATACATGAGAATTATATAACATGATCCTGAATGACCTTTGAATTTATGAGAAAATCAAGATAAACATTTAGAAATCTTTGAAATGAATAATATTAACACAACTTATCAAAACCTCTGGGATGCTGATAAAGCATTGTTAAGAGAGAATTTTATAGTGCTTAATCCCTAAATCAAAAAGACTGAAAGGTCACAAATTAACAACCTAACATTTTATTTCTAGGAACTAAAAAAATATGAACAAACAAAGTGCAAATCTAGCAGAAGAAAAGAAATAACAAAGACCAGAACATAACTAAATAAAATTGAAACAAGTAAAAAACAAAAAAATCCATAAAACAAAAAGCTAGTTCTTTGAAAAGATAATTAAAATTGAGGCAGGGGTTCAAATAAACTCAGTTAGCAATGAAAAAGAAAACATTGCCATTGATACTACAGAAATACAAAAGATCAGCTTGGAGCTGATAGCTCAGCTGCCAGGGCACTGGCCACATACAGCAGGGCTGGTGGGTTCGAACCCAGCCTGGGCTTGCCAAACAACAGTGACAACTACAACAGAAAATAACCAGGCATTGTGGCAGGTGCTTATAGTCCCAACTACTGGGAGGCTGAGGGAAGAGACTCACTTAAGCCCAAGAGTTTAAGGTTCCTGTGAGCTGTGATGTCAAAGCACTCTACTGAGGGTGACATACTGAGACTATGTCTCAAAAAAAAAAAAAAGGAAGAAATACAGAAGATAATCTGACACTACTATGAGCATCAACAAATTAGAAAATCAAGAGTAAAAGGACAAAATAACCTCCCAAAGTGAATCAGGAAGAAATAGAATTCCTGAGCAGACCAAAAATGAGCAGCAAGAATGCATAAGGAATTTTTTAAATCTATCAGTAAAAATGCCAATTAGGCAGGCTCACAGCTGAATTCTACCAGGGCTACCAACAAGAAGTGAGAGCAATCCTACTGAAACTGTTCCAAAAGATTGAGGAAAAGGGAATCCTGCATAACTCCTTCTTCAAAGACAGTGTTACCCTTAAAGTAAAGCCAGTAAAGGATACGTGCACAAAGAAAACTACAAACTAACATTCCTGTTGAACATAGATGCAAAATTCCTTAACAAAATACTAGCAAGCTGAATCCTAAATCATATCAATGATAATTCATGATGATAAAATTGAGTTTTATCCCAGAGATGCAAGGATGGTTCAATATTTGCAAATCCAGAAATGTGATTTACAACATACACAGAATTAAAGACAATATCAACAATGTCAATAGATGCAGAGAAAGCATTTGATACAATCTAGCATTCTTTAATTAAACAACCCTCAACAAACAAGGCATAGAAAGACCATAACTCAAAATAACAAAAGCCATATATGACAAACCCACAGACAACATCATATTGAAGAGAGAATATTTAAAGGCATTCCCCCTAAGAAATGGAACAAGATAAGGAGTCCTACTTTCATGACTTCTATTCAAAATGGCTCTGGAGTTTTCTTCATAAAGTCTTTTCCTTGTCTGGTATTGTCAAGAGTTTTTCCTACACTTTCTTCTAGAGTTTTTATCATTTAATATCTTAGTTTTGAATCTTTTATGCAGCACAAGTTAATTTTTGTAAATGGTGAAATATGCAGGTCCACTTTCAGTCTTTCACATGTGACTAACCAGTTCTCCTAGCACCATTTATTAAATAGGGATTCCTTTCCCCAACGTATGCTTTAGTTTGGTTTATCAAAGATCAGATGACAATATGCAACTGATTTCATCTCTAGGTTCTCTATTCTGTTACATATATCCATGAGTTCATTTTTGTTCCAATACCGTGCTTTGATCACTATAGGTTTGTAGCATAACCTGATTTCTGGTAATGCGATGCCTCTAGATTTGTTTTTATTTCTTAGAATTGCATTGACTACTGGAGTTTTTTTCTTGTTCTTGGTGAAATAAATAACGTTTTTTTTAAGTTCTTCAAAGTATGAATTTGATCTCTTGATGAGGATTATATTAAATGTATAGCTCTCTTTGAGTAATATGGGCATTTTGACAATGTTGATTATTCCCAGACAAAACATGCTATGTTCTTCCATTTGCTAATGTCTTCTGCTATTTCTTTTATCAGGGTTTCATAGTTCTCTCTGTGGAGATCCTTCACATTCTTTGTTGGACATATTCTTAGTTTTTTTTTATCTGTTTGTTTGTTTCTTTTAGAGCTACTGTGAAGGAATTTTTTTTATTTTTATTAAATCATATTTGTGCACGTTAATACTATCATGGGATACAGCGTGTTGTTTCCATATACAATTTGAAGTACTTTCATCCAATTGGCCAACATAGCCATAACGTTATTCTCATAATTGTTGTGCTAAGAAATTTATATTCAACATTTAGAAAGATTCACATGTACCCTTATAGGAAGGGAATTTTTTATTTGATTTGATTCTCAGCTTGACTGTTGTTAGCATATATGAAGGCTAATAATTTGTGGATATTGATTCTATATCCTAGGACGTTACTATAATTCTTGATCACTTCTGGGAGTCTCATGGTTGAGTTCCTGGGGTTTTCTAAAAATAAGATCATATCATCACCAAAGGGTGAAAGTTTGCCTCCAATACCAAAAATAAATAAATGGGACATGATTAAGCTCAAAAGCTTCTACATAGCTAAGATCACAGCAACTAAAGCAAACAGACAACTTTCAGAATGGGAGAAGATATTCCTAAGTTATGAATAACCAGAATCTACAGAGAACTGAAAGAAAAGGCCAAACAACCTTATTTATCACTGGGCAGGAGACATGAACAAACTTTCCCCAAAGAAGACAGATTAGTGGTTAACAAACACATGAAAAAATGTTGATCATCCCTAATCATCAGAGAAATGAAAATCAAAACCATCTTGAGATATTGCCCAAACCCCATGAGAATAGTGCACATCAAAAACACCCAAAGTTACAGATGCTGTTGTGGGTTCAGTGAGAAGGAAACACTTATACACTGTTGGTGGAATGGTAAACTAATACAGTTTTTTTAGAAAGAAGTATAGAGATTTTCAAAGAGCTAAAATTAGACGCTCCATTTGATCCTGCAATCCTATTACCATGTATCTACACAGAAGAAAAAGTAATCATTTTATCACAAAAAACATTTGCACTCAAATATTTAGCTCAATTCACAATACCACAAAGGTGTGGTTATAACCCCAGTGCCCATTAACCCATGAATGGATAAATAAACTGTAGTGTGTACATACTATGGAATACTATTCAGCCATAAAGAAAAATAGAGACTTCATATCTTTTTACATTTACCTGGAAGGATTTGAAGAACATCCTCCTAAGTAAGAAACCACAAGAATGGAGAAGCAACCATCCAATGTACTCAATATCAGTATGAAACTAGTAGATGAATAATTACATGTCCACAAGAGAAAATTGGGGAGGAGGATGAGGGATGGTATGTGGTAAGCTCCCACCTATCAGGTGCAACATAGAGTTCTATGGCACACATTCTCGGTGAAGGGCTCAACTGCAACTTGGATTTCCCTTAATAAATGCAAGCAATGTAACATAGTTGTAGGTACCCTTATTTGTTAATCTGAAATAATGGAAGATGATTCAGAAAAAGCACTGGAAGTCCAAGTCAGAGTAATAAAGCAAGAGAAAGAAACAAAGAGCATCTACACTGAAAAAGAGGAAGTTAAATTGTTTGTTGAAGATATGATCTTATAACTAGAAAACCCTAAAAACTCTTCTAGAGGATGCCTAGATTTGATAAATGGATTCAGCAGTGTTTCAGGTTACAAAATCAATGTACCTGAATTAGCATTTCTATACACTAATAATGACTAAGCTGAGAAACAAACCAAGGACTCAATTCCATTTATAATAGTTGCAATCAAAAACACCTAGAAATATACTTAATCAAAAATGCAAAATGTCACTACAAGAAAACTACAAAACACAGATGAAAGACATTAAAGGTGAAACAACCAAATGGAAAATTATCCTATGCTTATGGACAGAAAGAATCAGTATTTTTTAACCCAACCATACCATCCAGAGCAACCTACAGATTCAATGCAATTACTATGAAAATACTAACATCTTTTTTTTTATCACAGAATTAGGAAAAATAAATTCTAAAATTCATATGGATCAGATGATGCATGCCCACATAGGAGAAAAACTCATTTCAATTCAAGTTGAGGGGAGGGGTTATAAGGGAAGAGGAGGGGATTGGGGTGTTTTCACTGAATGGGCATGGGGTGGGGGTGTCTGGCATACTTTTTGTGTGTGGGACATAACCACAAGAGGGACTCTACCTAACCAAATCAAATATTTTGACCTGATTGTGCTCTCACATTAACCTGAAATAAATTTACTTAAAAAATTTTTATATGGAACCAAACCAGAGCATGTATAGCCAAAGCAATACTAATCACAAAGAAAGAACGAGGCAACACAGTACCAGACTTCAGTGCTAAAGTAACCAGAAAGCATGATAGTGAAATAAAAGCAGACACACAGATCAATGCAAGAGAACAGAAAGAGAGGAAATAAAGTCATATACCTACAACCAGTTGATCTTTGGCAAAGCAAGTAAAGACATGTCCTGAGGAAAGGATACTCCTATTCAATAAGTGGTGGTTGAAAAATTAGACAGCCTTATGCAAAAGAATTAAACTGGATCTCTTAACATATACAAAAATTAACTCAAGATAGATTAAAGACTTAAATGTAAGACCTGGAGCTATAAAAATTTTTACAATAAAATCGTGGAAAAACTCTCTGGGAATAAGCTGAGGCAAAATATGAGTAAGTTTCCAAAAGAAAATACAACATAAACAGATAGATTTAATTACACAAAACAGCTTTTGCACAGCAAAAGAAATAATCAACAAATTAAACAGAAAACTAGATGATGAGGGAAAATATTTTCTAACTATGTATCTGACAGAGAATTATATCCAGAATCTACAATGAACTCACACAAGTTAGCAAGAACAAAGCAAACAATCATATTAAAAAGTGGGCAAATGTCATGAACAGGCATTTTTCAATAGAAGATATACAAATGGCCTACAAACATATGAAAAATGCTCTAAATCATTTATCATTAGAGAAATGTAAATTAAAACCACAATGAGATACCATCTTACTCTCATCAGAATGCCCACTACTAAAAAGTAAAAAAAAAAAAAAAGAAAAAGATGCTGGTATAAATGCAGTGAAAAGGGAACCCTTATAAGCTGTTGGTAGGAATTTAAATTAATACAGTCTGTATGGAAATCAGCCTTAAGATTCCTTAAAGAACTGAAAGTAGATCTACTGTTTCATCATGCAATCTCACTACTGGGTATTTATTCATAGAAAGATAAGTTAGCATATCAAAAAGATATGATACTTAAATATTTATGCAGCACAATTCACAATTGTAAAAATATGGAATCAACCTAAGTGCCCAGCAACCAATATACTATAGAATACTACTCAGATATATAAAAGAATTAAATAATGTCTGTTGAAGCAACTTGGAACTGGGGGCCAATATCTTAAGTGAAGTAACTCAGGAATCAAGAACCAGCTACCACATATTCTCCCTTACGAGTGGGAGGTAGGTGATGGATATGAATGGTCATACAAAGTGGTATAATGGACACTGGAGACTCTAAATGTAGTAGGGTTGGAGAGTTAAGAGATGAAAAATTATCTATGGATATAATGTACACCATTCTGTTATGGGCACACCAAAAGCCCTGACTTCACAACTACACAATGTATCCATTTGCATCCCCTAAATCTATTGAAATACATTTTAAAAAGAAACACATCATGGCAGAGGTAAGATGGCGGACTGCAGCCAGCTTTCCACAGAGGCTCCTGTCCAGAAGGAGACTTAAAGGACAGAAGTTTAGCAAGTAAGCTGATGGTTTGGAGCTGAGCTAAAAGAGAAGATTGAAGAATGCACAACAACTTTGCTAAGGCAAGCTGTGACCCCCAGAATACAATCAAAAGGTACAAAATCCACCACCAAGTGGAAGGGAGTCCCCTCCCCCACAAGAAGGGCTCTCAGCTTACTCCAAACAAATAAGCGACCAGAGTTCAAACATCCTCCCACTCTATCCCTCAGGAGAGACACTCTAAAAACTGGACCTCTTACGCCTACTAGGGGGCCATGGCACTCTCCTGCCAGGCATAAAACTGTAAAACTGTATAAAATCGTGTATATTCTCTACCTACAATATTGAATTTCCAGGACTGCCCTCCACTCTCATCCCAAGATCTGGAGGCCTGTCACCCATGGAGTTCAGATTCTTGGGCATTTTCTTGAGAGGAGTGGAGGGGGAAAGGGCTGGTGCTGGTCTGTGCTGATTCTGTGGCACAGAAGTGAGGAGGACAGTCAGCTAGCAGTATCCTGAGTTGCAGAGTGGCAGCACTCAGGAGGCCATTCTGGAGAGACACGCCCTGTCTCCCTGGGCAACCAGAGAAAGCCGGCATTTTGGCGGAGCAGATTTGGGAAGTTCTGTGAATAGAGACAAGCCCTAGTGGTACCAACCTAGGCGAAGAGAATGGAGAGCCCAGAGACTTCCAGGGAGGGGTTAGTCAAAAAAACACTTCACTGAGACTAAAAGCACCCAGCCTTCAGGGGATTATAGCTGAGACAAAGGCAGTGGGCAGGCATAGGCTGAAATTGACACCTGAGTGTAAACTCTAATTGCTTGCTGCCCAGGGCTGAGTTTTTTATCAGCTGTAGCAGCATCTGACCTGCAGAGGAATTTAGCTGGGGCAGAAACAAATTCTGTAAAGTTTCTCTGTTCTATTCTGTCAGCAACCTCAATCAGGCACAGGGCTGGAACTGAGTGAACTTCCCCAGCCTATACTTCAAACACCTAAGGTCCTCCTGCCAGACTCAGATATCCTGGAGACTCAGGCAGTCGTAAATCCCAGGAGCAGTTGCTCACTGGAGTGAACTGGGTCACAGCCCCCTGGGATTACCAGTGACTGGGTGCAAGGTAGGGAAGAAGGCATCAAACTTTCCAGACTAATTCATTAGCTGAGTGGATCCTTCTGCCCTCATAGAGTACTGGAGTGAGTCATATCTGAGCTACCAGCAGACCTCTCCTATCTAGTTGCTGGAGACTTTTTGAACTCTCCCACCTGAGGCTGGTGCTGACTGGGACAACTGATTTGGACCCCTTGAACAGGACAAATCACCCAAGGACTATCCAAAGTGGCACCCTGGGTGTATGGTTGAGGGAAGGATTGATTTGCCTTGGCCAATTGTTCTTTGTGGGAGGTGGGGTGACTTAATTGCTAGTATTTCTCCACAGCTGAATCTTCAACCAAGAGTAACTGATTCACTAGGTAGGACAGAGACCAGCTGCAAAAAAGACAGAGCCACTTAGCCTCACCACACCAAGCTGTTTCCCAGTCTCTCAGGATGTAACACCATATGGGTCCTTGACAAAGCTCAAGGGGAAAAGCCAAATAGGGTAAAATAATCATGGGATGGAATCAGGGGAAAAACTCTGGTAATATGAATAACCAGAGTAGATTACCCCCCCCAAAGAAAGGATGTGGCTGATGCAACTGAAGATTTCCTTCATAAACAGATAACTGAAATGTCAGAAATCGAATTCAGAATTTGGATTGCAAATAAGATTAATAGAACAGAAGCAAAGATAGAATTAGAAATACAAGGAGCACTCCAAAAGTTCAGTGAAGAATTCAATGAATTCAGAGACAAAATCACCAAAGATTTTGAAACAATGAGGCAAGAGATTTCAGCCCTCAAAGATCTGAAAAACACAGTAGAATCCCTTGGTAACAGAATGTAGGAGGCAGAAGAAAGGATCTGAGACAAAGCTTCTGAACATGCCCAAGCATCCAAAGAGGAACAGAAATGGAAAGCAAAAACAGACCATTCTCTCAGAGAGCTCAGGGATAAACCGAAGAAAACTTATAGGAATCCCTGAAGGTGATGAAGTTGATTCACAAAACACAGAGGCTCTTGTGCATGGAATTACAAAAGAAAGCTTTCCAGATATGCCAAGAGATCCTGAAATTCAGATAGCAGACAGCTTCAGAACCCCAGAATGACTCAAACCAAATAAGACATCCCCCAGACACAACATAATTAACTTCACCAAAGTTAAGATGAAAGAGAAAATCTTGAAAGCAGCTAGACATAAGAAAAACATAACCTGCAAGGGGAAGAACATTAGAATGACTGCAGATCTCTCTGCCAAAACCTTTAAGGCCAGAAGAGGGTGACCATCGACATTTAATCTACTAAAACAAAACAACTTTCAACCCAGGATCCTGTGTTCAGCTAAACTGAGTTTCATTTATGATGGAGAAATTAAATACTTTAATGACATTCACATGTTGAAGAAATTTACCATAACTAAACCAGCTCTTCAGGATAATCTCAGAACTATCCTAATGACCAGTGTAATCCTCCACCACAAAAGTAAACACTTTTGATCAAATTCCAACTTCCACAGTGGCAAAAGGATTAAAAATGTCCACTGGACTTTTGAACAACTCAATACCCAAAATTTTACCAGGCTTATCAATAATTTAAATTAATGTGGATGGCTTAAATCTTCTTCCAAAGAGGCACAGATTGGCTGATTGGATACAGAAACTCAGACCAGCCATCTGTTATAAACAAGAATCTCATTTTACTTTAAAAGATAAATGTAGAAGCAGGGTGAAAGGATGGTCATCTATATTCCAGGCAAATGCAAAGCAGAAAAAAAGCAGGTGCAATTTTATTCGCAGACACAATAAGTTTTAAACCAACAAAAGTAGGTGAAGACAAGGATGGCCACTTTATATTTGTTAAGGGTAATATTCAATATGAAGACAAGGATGGCCACTTTATATTTGTTAAGGGTAATACTCAATATGATGAGATCTCAATTATCAATATTTATGCACCCAACCAGAATGCACCTCAATTTATAAGAGACAGTGTAACAGGTGAGATCAAGAAGGAAATTACCAAATTTTTAGAACAAAATGACAATGAAGACACAAGTTATCAGAACCTTTGGGAAACCACAAAGGCAGTCCTAAGAGGAAAATAAGAACCTCTGGGATAACACAAAGCCAGTCCTAAGAGGAAAACTTACAGCATTGCAAGCCTTCCTCAAGAGAACAGAAAGAAAGGAAATTAACAACTATATGGGACTTCTCAAGCAGCTGGAAAAGGAAGAACATTTCAATTCCAAATCCAGCAGAAGAAAAGGAATAACCAAAATTAGAGCAGAATTAAATGAAATTGAAAACAAAGGGATTATAAAACAGATCAATAAATCAAAAAGTTGGGTTTTTTTGAAAAAGTCAATAAAATAGATAAACCTTTGGCCAACCTAACCAAGAAAAAAAGAGTAATATCTCTAATGTAATCAATCAGAAATGGTAAAGATGAAATAACAACAGACCCTTTAAAATTAAAAAAATCCTTAATGAATATTACCAGAAACTTTATTCCCAAAAATATATCAATCTGAAAAAAATCAACCAATACTTGAAAGCACACCACCTCCCAAGACTTAGCCAGATGGAAGTGGAAATGGTGAACAGGCCTATATCAAGTTCTGAAATAGCATCAACTATACAAAATCTCCCTAAAAAGAAAAGCCTAGGAGCAGATGGCTTCATGTCAGAATTCTACCAAACCTTTAAAGAGGAACTAATACTTATATTACTTAACCTTTTCCAAAATATAGAAAAAGAAGGAATACTACCCAACACATTTTATGAAGCAAACATCACCTTGATCCCCAAACCAGGAAAAGAGCAAGAAGAAAAGAAAATTATAGACCAATATCACTAATGAAAATATTCAACAAAATCCTGGCAAACAGAATCCAGCAACACATCAACCAAATTATACACCACAACCAAGTAGGTTTTACCCCAAAATCTCAAGGATGGTTCAACATACATAAATCTATAAATATAATTCATCATATAAACAAATTAAAAAACAAAGACCATATGATTCTCTCAATTAATGCAGGAAAAGCTTTTGATAATATTCAGCATCCCTTCATGATCAGAACACTTAAGAAAACTGGTATAGAAAGGACATTTCTTAAACTGATGAAGGCCATCTACAGCAAACCCACAGCCAATACTGTATTGAATGGAGTTAAGTTGAAATCATTTCCACTCAGATCAGGAACCAGGCAAGGTTGCCCATTGTCTCTATTGCTCTTTAACATTGTAATGGAAGTTTTAGCCATCGTAATTAGGGAAGAAAAAGCAATTAAGTGTATCCATATAGGGTCAGAAGAGATTAAACTTTCACTCTGCACAGATGATGTGATTGTATATCTGGAAGATACCAGGGATTCTACTACTAAACTCTTAGAAGGGATCAAGGAATACAGCAGCATCTCAGGTTAAAAAATCAACACTCATAAATCTGTAGCTTTTATATATACCAAAAGCAGCCAAGCTGAAAAAACAGTCGAGGACTCTATTCCATTCACAGTAGTGCCAAAGAAGATGATATATTTGAGAGTTTACCTAACAAAGGATGTGAAAGATCCCTATAAAGAGAACTATGAAATTCTAAGAAAAAAAATAGCTGAAAGTGTTAACAAATGGAAAAGCATATCATGTTCATGATTGGGAAGAATCAACATTGTTAAAATGTCTGTACTACTCAAAGCAATATAAAATTTTAATGCAATCCCCATTAAAGCTCTACTGTCATACTTTAAAGATCTTGAAAAAATAATACATCATTTTATATGGAATCAGAAAAAACCTCGAATAGCCAAGACATTACTCAGAAATAAAAACACAGCAGGAGGAATCATGTTACCAGACCTCAGACTGTACTATAAATCAATATTGATCAAAACAGCATATTACTGGCACAAAAATAGAGAGGTAGATGTATGCAACAGAATAGAGAGCCAACAGATGAATCCAGCCACCTACCATTACCTGATGTTTGACAAGCCAATAAAAAACATTGAGTGGGGAAAAGATTCCCTATTTAACAAATGGTGCTGGGCTAACTGGCTGGCAACCTGTAGAAGACTGAAACTAGACCTCACACCTCTCACCATTAACTAAGATAGACTCTCACTGGATTAAAGATTTAAACTTAAGACATGAAACTATAAAAATGCTAGAAGAAAGTATAGGGAAAACATTTGATGAAATCAGCCTGGGTGAAAATTTTATGAGGAGTACCCCTCAGGCAATTAAAGTAACATCCAAAATACACTTTGGGGACCTGATCAATCTAAAAAGCTTATGCACAGCCAAGAACATAGTAAATAAAGCAGGTAGACAGCCCTCAGAATGGGAGAAGGTATTTGCAGGTTATGTCTCTGACAAAGGTTTAATAACCAGAATCCACAGAGAACTCAAACGTATTAGCAAAGAAAAAAAAGTGATCTCATCTCAGTGTGGGCAAGGGACTTGAAGAGAAATTTCTCTAAAGAAGATAGGCGCATGGCCTACAGATATATGAAAAACTGCTCATTATCCTTAATCATCAGAGAAATGCAAATCAAAAACTACTTTGAGATATCATCTAACTCCAGTATGATTAGCTCTTATCACAAAATCCCCAAACCAGGGATGCTGGCGTGGATAGGGAGAAAAGGTGACACTTCTGCACTGCTGCTGGGAATGCAAATTAATTCATTCCTTTTGGGAAGCTGTCTGGAGAACACTTAGAGAACTAATAATAGACCTGCCATTTGATCCTGCAATTCCTTTAATAGGTATATATCCAAAAGACCAAAAATCACATTACAACAAAGATATTTGTATCAGAATGTTTATTGCAGCCCAATTCATAGTTGCTAGGTCACGGAAGAAGCCCAAGTGTCCATCAATCCACGAATGGATCAATAAACTGTGGTATATGTACACCATGGAATATTATGCAGCCATAAAGAAAGATGGAGACTTTACCTCCTTCATGTTTACATGGATGGAGCTGGAAAATGTTCTTCTTAGCAAAGTATATCAAGAATGGAAGAAAAAGTATCCAATGTGCACAGCCCTATTTTGAAACTAATTTGTAGCTTTCATAGGAATGTTATAACCTAATTATAGCCTAAGAATTGGGGAGGTGGATGGGTGGAGGGAGGATGATTGGTGGGGTCACCTCTATGGTTTATCTTCCAAGGGTTCAAGTGAATCTTTCTAAACAGTTTGATGAGAGTATTTCAAATTGTATATGAAAACACCACACTGTACCCTGTGATTGCATTAATGTACACTGTTATGATTTAATTAAAAAAAGTGTTAGGTATTTATTTTATAATTTTCAGTGTGGGCTTGTTTGAACTTGTCCTTCTGGAGAGGGTTTTCCAGATATTAAAATAACATTGAGTATTGTGATCTAAGTTTTTGGTCATTGCAACCATATCAGCATTGGGTTTGTCTCAAGCCAATTAATGGTGTGAATCTTACAGACTTCTGGGGGGTACTGCCTTAATGGACCTGTATAAGATATTGGATATGTCCCTGGATTACTAGGCAATGTCTCTCAATCTCTGTCTTTGGCTGCTGGAGTTTGTGAAGTAGTGACAGTGTAGCCCCTCATGACCACCAGTTCCTTGTTACACCTGAAGCCAGCCCATTTTTATTCCAAGCCAGTGGTGACGGTTGCCTGGATTCCTTTTATATTTATTCAGAGCCCTAATATTCTTTAGTCCGCAGTTGGTGATTTCTGTCAGGCCTGGGTCCTTCCCTTCAGGGCAACATGTTTCTTTTTGGCATATGGTGGGTCCCTTCAAGAACTGAGGCCTAGACTCAGGGGCTTCAGGTTTCTGCTTGGCACTTTATTTTCTTTCTTTTTTTTCTTTTTATTGAATGTTAACTATGTACATTGATACTCTTCTGGGGTACAGTGTGGGGTTTTCACATGCATTCTGAAATACTTCCATCAAACTGGTCAAAACAGCCTTCATGTCATTTTCTCAGTTATTGCTTTAAAATGTTCACATTCTACTCTTAGAAAGATTCA
>CAUYTI010003111.1:0-14903 GCA_963575145.1 Galago senegalensis
AAATTACTCCAAAATAGTTCCTAAAGCAAAGTATTTAATCCCAGAGCCTGTCAGAATTTGGATATAGAAAGATGATGCAGCAGAGCACAGTAAAATTGAGTGTCTGCTGAAGCAAAAGGAAGATACGGAGAGTGAGATATCTTGGAATCTGAGGAAATATGTTCACTATATAAAATGCTGATGAGAGTTTGAGACTCACAGGCCTAGAAAAGTGAAATCATGGGGAAAAAAGCTTCATTGCACAGGATACACACTGGAAAGAAGAGGAAAGTTGCAGATCATAAATAACACAGTTCTTATGTAATAGGATAAATTCTTATTTGAAAATAATTTATAATATAAAAGAAAAACACAAGCAAACCTCAGAAACCACATATACCCTCTGTTCATATTCTCCAGTTTTTATAGCATAACACAATTTATTCCTCTACTCTTTCTGAAGAATTTGAGAATAAAGTGTGCAATTTGTGGCCAGTATAGTTTAATATTTTAACGTGTATTTTCTATAAAGAGAGGATATTTTCTTAGATAAAAACAGTACAGTTACCATGTTTAGGAAATGTAAGCTTATTGTAATCCATTCAGATTACAGGGTCCATATTCCAATTTAGCAATTTCTCCTAATAAGGCCTTTTACAGCACATATATTCTTCCATTTCATGTTTCAGTCCAGAATTTAATGAAGCACTATATATTTACCATGTATTTTTATTCTCCTTTAATATCAAAGAGTTCCTCACTATCATGACATTAAAATTTTAAAAAGGGGCTGGCACCTGTGGCTCAAAGGAGTAGGGCGCCTGCCAAAAAAAAAAAAATGACCATTTCATTTAATAGTCCTAAATTTGTGTTTTTCTAATATTTCCTCTTGATTATATTCAGATTATGGATCCCCTGCTGGAATGCTACCTTAAGTCTTGTATGATTTTAAGGCATCGCATATACAAGTATACTTATATACTTGCTCATGGACCTGGCGGTTTCTCGTCAGCAGTTTTACACCGAGCACCCTGGGAATCTGGTAGATTCCCTGACTGCAAAGTTGTTTTGGTTGAGTCCCATGCTCCTCAGCATGTACCCTGCTCTCTGCTTGGTGCTTAAGTCAGCAGGCTTAGGGGGTCGGTAAAGGCGTTTTGTCAGTCGTGGGTATGATAGTTGCCTGGCTGATTTTTTTCCGATTGCAGTTTCTAGTAGAGCCACTGGCTGCACGGAGCTGGACGTGTTTGTGTGGCACTGCCTGCCTTTCTTTTTGTATATCTGCATGTTTGTTTGTCGCATCCTCAGAGGAACCCTTCCAAATGGCGATTTCTCACTGGCACCACTGCTACCCGGTACAAGTTCCCCCGTGGTAAAACTGTTCCTTACGTTGAATCCCCTGGCTTCTCACTGTAGCTTTCCCTAGGAGGGCCGACCAGACAGTTTTCAGGTTGTGTTGGGCACAGATTTCTGCTCGCTCCGTGGAATCGCTTTCTGCAAGGCAGGACCTCTGGTGCCGGTTTCCCCAGTTGCTCTTTCCAGGCAGCGTCAAGCCGGCGGGTTTTCTGTCTCAAACTTATTTGCCCCAAGTCTCTCAGTCCCTATAAAACATCTGGTTTTTCAGGTAGGACGGTTTTCTTTTCTTTCCTTCTTTCCTTTCCTTTCCTTTCCTTTCCTTTCCTTTCCTTTCCTTTCCTTTCCTTTCCTTTCCTTTCCTTTCCCCTTCCTTCCTTCCTTCCTTCCTTCCTTCCTTCCTTCCTTCCTTCCTTCCCTCCCTCCCTCGCTCCCTCCCTCCCTCTCTCTCTTTCTCTCTCTCTCTCTTTCTCTCTTTCTCTCTTTCTCTCTTTCTCTCTTTCTCTCTTTCTCTCTTTCTCTCTTTCTCTCTTTCTTTCTTTCTTTCTTTCTTTCTTTCTTTCTTTCTTTCTTTCAGACAGCCTGAAGCTGTCGCCCTGGATAGAGTGCTGTGGCATCTCAATTCACAGCAATCTCCAAATCAAGCTTAAGCGATTCTGCTGCCTCCACCTTTCAAGTAGCTGGGACTACAGGCGCCCGCCCCAACGCCCGTCATTGTTTGGCGGGACCGGGCTGGATTCGAGCCAGCCAGCTCAGGTGTATGTGGCTGGCGCCTTAGCCATTTAAGCCATGGGCGCTGAGCCACAGAGGACAGTTTCTTTGACTGCGCCTTTGATTGAACCAAAACGGTGGTTTGCCATTACCAGGTCAGCTGCTTGCCATCCCTTGCAGGCTCCCAGCACCGCCATTTCTGTTTTTTTTTTTTTTTGAGATGGAGCCTCACGCTGTCCCCCTGGGTAGAGTGCTGTGACATCACAGCTCACAGCAACCTCCAACTCCTGGGCTCAAGTGAGTCTCCTGTTTCTGCCTCCCAAGTAGCTTGGACCACAGGTGCCCACCACAACGCCTGGCTATTTTTTTTTTTGTTGCAGCTGTCATTGTTGTTTGGCTGGCGCGGGCTGGATTCGAACCTGCCACCTTAGGTGTATGTGGATGGCTCCCTAGCCACTTGAGCCACAGGTGCTGAGCCAAACTCCTTCCTCTTGATTGCAGAGCAGCTAGACTAGACTTTTGTGCCTGTATTTTTCAGGGCCCCAGCTCCACTGCTTACCCTCCACTCCAGACTGGTTCGCAGGAGCACTTCCCTAGGTAGCCAAGGCTGGTGTTCCTTGGTGGCAGCACCTCTGGTCGGTGGAGCCCGCAGCTTCTCAGAAGCCAGTGAGTGGTAGAGCTTTGCGTGAGGTGCTGTCACCGGGACACCTGATAGGCTATTTCTGGGTCTCCAGAACCTGGTCTTTCTGGTGACGAGGGCTGTCAGTGAACCCGGAAATTTAGTCTGATGATTCATTTTTTTGTCTTGGAAAGTTTCAATTTAGCAGGCATTTCTATTCCTTGTCCATCTGCATAGGGGAATAGCACAACAGTGATTGCTCAGCCAAGTTAAGTTCAGGCTCAAGACAAAAGCTGGTTTTGCCTGCCTGTGATGCCTTAGTTCTAGGAAAACAGTGCGTAGTCATAGCAAGGCAGGGTTTAACCTGTGACTCATTTGTCACCAAGTAGAGATTTTATGTAACCTCAGATTTTTAAACCTCGAGTTTTTTATCAGCCAATCAAGATTCATGGAACATGCCAGGTCTAGTCCTAACCATAAACATGCCTACAATTTTGACTCCTCATCCATTATTCTGGGAGATTAGCCAAAATGGGACTTTTAAGCAGAAGTCTGTGCCCCATTGGGACAATACCTGTGGTTTGTTATCAGAGTTAAGTCCCTGTTTGTTTGGCTGGGGCAAGTCAGCTTGTAAGCAGAAAGTCCTTTCTCAGCCAATCAGGACTCATTTTAGCTTGCAATTTTTGGTCTAAGAGTGTCCATATTTAAACGTGTCTGCTGGTTGCATGTTTCATTTTCCGTGATGCTCCCAATTTCTACTCCTCCTCAGTCCTTGTAAGGGAATAGTGCAAATTGCATTTCTCAGGGGAGTCAGTACCCAGTTAGGGGAAACCCCGCTTAAGCCCTGCAGGTGGTTTTTTTGTGGTGGGAAGTCACTGAATAGATGCAGCAATTTACCGTTTAACCTGTAAGTGGTCTCCAGCAAATCAGGACAGATGTAGCGCATGATTTCCAGTCCTAACTACAAGGACTGTGAGGGAACTTCGATGTTTTAGACATGGCCCTATTCAATTTAGCGGTGCTCATGATTTCTCTCCCTCCTCTGTCTGTGCAGGGGGATAGCCTAAATGGTGCTTGTAGCGGAATAAGAATGCGCTTACAGAAACCTGAGTTAAGCTCTGCCCTGGATTACTTTGTCACAGAAAGTCACCGTTTACCGGGGACAAGTCATGTTTGAAGCCTAAAAGTCCTTTCTCAGACAATCAGGATATATGAAGCCTCGGATTCTAGGCTGAAAAACGCTGGAGTTAAACGTGCCAGCCATTTCTTAGAGGAAACAACTTTTTTCATTTTCCAGGCTGTCGAGCGATGTCTGAGGCTCCTCCATCCGTGTAGGGAAGTAGCACAAGGCTATTTCTCAGCAGAATAAGTTCCCAACTGAGGACAAACATGTTTTAAGGCTGGTCTGCGGTTTCTTTGAGGGAGAAAGTCAGTTTTTAGCTGGGGCAAGTCCGGTTTTCAGACCAGAGTCCTCCCACAGCCTATCAGGATTTACAAAACCTGCAATTTGTAGTCCTAGGAACTCCGGCTTTTAAACATGCCAGTGGTTTCTTCGTGGCAGCACGTTTCAATTCCGTGGTGACTGCTCTTTCTACCCTCCTTGGTACACTGTATGGGAAGAGCCTAAAACATGTATTTTTTAAAGGGATGCCCACTGTATCTGTTGGAGCAAGTAATTGTTTAGCTGCAACCAATCAAAATTTCGGTTTAATTGTTGTCTGCAAGGATACTTTCTACTAGTCAGAGCTCCAGGAAGTCAGAATTCCAGTTTAGTTTAGTTGGTAATTTTTTTTTCTATTGAATCGACAACTTCTATTGGTTAGAGAATAGAAGCAAATCAGAATTTCGTTTTAATTTTCGCCCACAATTTTATTTTTCTGTCTGAATGACAATTTCTATAGGTCGGAGGACTTTCTGATTTGGCTTCAGTAGTCAGAATTTGGTTTTTATTTCTGCCGTCAATATATTTTTTCTGTGCTAATGACAATTTCTATTGGTCAGAGGACCTTTAGGTTTACCGGTAAACAATCATTCTTTCTTTCCTCCTTTCCCCTCTTCCTTCCTTTCTTTTTCTTGAGACAGAGTCTCAGTCACCCTAGGTAGAGTGCCATGGCATCAACCTCAAACTCTTGGCCTCAAGTGATCCTCCTGGCTCAGTCTCCCGAGTAGCTAGAACTACAGGCACCCACCACAAGAAAGGGCTTTAAAAAAAAAAATGAGACAGGGTCTCGCTTTTGCTCATGCTGCTCTCAAACTCCTGAGATCAAGCAATCCACCGGCTTTGGCTTCCCAGAATGCTACGATTACAGGCGTGAGCCACCGCCACTGGCCCTAGAATTTCGGTTTAATATCGACAGCACCTATTCTATTTTTGGGCGGACTAACAATTTACATTGGTCAGAGGATGTCCGGGTTTAGCTTCTGCCAAACTTTAGGTTTGATTTCTACCCGTACTTTTTTTTCTTTTCTGGCGGAATGACAATTTCGATCAGTCAGAGGACTTCCCGGTTTAACTTAACGGCAGCAAGTTAGAAGGTCTGTTTAATTGCCGCCCATATTTTCTTCCCCTGACTGAATTATCTTTCCTATAGGTCAGAGGCCTTCCCGGTTTAGCTGCAGCAAATCAGAATTTCGGTTTAATATCCGCTCGATTTTTAATTTTTTTTCTGTCGAAATGACGATTTCGTTTGGATCTAAGCACTCCAAAGCTTGTGTCGTTTTTCATTCTGGTATGCCACAGTTGAATTTGATGACGCCGCATCTGCTGCTCTCTTGGTCCCCTCCGCCCACTAGCCCTGGAGAGCATAAATACCCAAGCTGAAGAGAGTGCAGAAGGCTTTGCCTGGTGGCTCAGCGCAAACTCTGTGTCCTCTGGCTGGACGATTAAGGGATGGAGCCCCATTTTCTCGGCCTTGTGGAGGAGGTTCCAGCTTCCCCAGAGATGGCGCCCGCCGGAGTCGCAGCCTGCGCCCATCTTGAACTCAGATGACCATGGGCCATGGCCTCTCGCTTTCTATCCTGTGCTAGGATAGTGCTGTTCGGACAGCAGTGATTGGAAACTGCTTTCCAGTCCTCCTTGGCTGATGAACTGGGTGCTCGTGCAGAATGGGCGTTTTCCCAGAGTCCAGAGCACCGTGACACCACCCGGAGCCCAGTCCACCGCGTTCCTCTGGTCCCGGAGGCCGTTGTCCCCGGAGAAGTGGACAGCGCAGAGGAAGCCGACAGCATCACGCTGCTCCAGCTTCCCGTGGGCGGTTCGGCCCACCCCAGTGACACACAGTAGGACACCGAGACCTCGGAGACCTCGCAGAGCGGGCATCTTTCCAGAGTTCGAGCGCGGCCAGCCTTGCGACCACAATTCTGGAAGCCGCCAGCTGGATTTCTCACGCCCCCTAGCGTGGGCTCGTGGCATTTGTCTTGCCCTGTTCTGGGCGCCCTGGCGGTGCTGCCGGTCCATCTTTGGCGCTAAGCAGCCTCCGAGAGCATCAGCAGCGTTTTGGGATTCTCTTTCTTTCAAAAAAAGTTTCAAATCGTTTGCGCCTACAAAATAAAAATGCTTTGTCATGTGCCTTCCGTGTTCGGTGTCAGTTTCTAGGTGTCTTTTTCCTGACTGTCCCCAAATTAGCAGCACCTGCGATTTCTACTCATTCTCCAGCCCTGTGGGGAACAGCACAAATGGCTTTTTCTCTGCAGAATAAGATCCTAATTGGGGCAGACGCCGGTGAAGTCCTGCCTTGGGTTTCTTTGCTGCAGGAAGTCACAATTTAGCCTGAGCAGGTCACGTTGTAAGTGAAAGTGCTTTCTCAGCCAACCAGGATCTATGGAGGCTGCGATTGTGGTCCTAAGAACGCTGTTTTTAAACGTGTCTCCCGGATTTCTTCGTGGTAGCACGTTTCTTCATGGTGCCGGGAGTTTTTACCCGCCCTTGATCTCTGAAAGGAAACAGCCGAAATCGTGTTTCTCAGCTGAGTGACCGTTTCTTTGTAGGAGGAAGTCCCGGTTTAGCTGAGGCAAAACGGAATTCGATTTAATTTCTACCTGTGATAACCATTTCTTTTGTTCGGGAACGTCGGGTTTAGCTGCAACAAGTCAAAATTTCGGTTTAAATTCCGTCCATATTTTTTTTTCTGTCGGAATAACGATTCTATTAGTCCGAGGAGGTCCCGGGTTAGCTGCAGGCAAGCCAAGATTTCGGTTTAATGTCTGCCCGTAATGACACTTTCTGTTGGTCAGAGGATCATCGACTTCGCTCCAGCAAGTTGTCCTTTTGTTTTAACTTCGCCGGTTATGTCTTTTTTTCCTATCGAAATGAGAATTTCTATTGGTCAGAGGACGTCCTGGTTCAGCTAAAGCAAATCGGAATTTGGGGTTAATTTTTACACGTATTTTTATTTTTTTCCTCACCGAATGGCAATTTCTGTAGGTCTTCCCGGTTCAGCTTCAGCGGTCAGAATTTCGGTTTTATTTCTGTCTTTATTCTTTTTTTTTTTTCCGGAAGGAATGACAAAATTGTATTGGTCAGAGGACGTCCCGGTTTAGGTGCAGCCAGTCAAAATTTCGGTTTAATTTCTGCCCATACTTTCTTTCTCTTGTCGGAATGATAATTTCCATTGGTCAGAGGATGTACGGTTTAGCTGAAGCTCATCAAACTTTCGCTGGTACTTTTTTTTTCCTGTCCCAATGACCAATTCTATTGGTGAGAGAACTTCCCTCTTTAGCTGCGGGACGTCAGAATTTCAGTTTTATTTCTGTCTGTATTCTTTTTTTAAAATGTGAATGACAATTTCTGTTGGTCAGAGGACGTTCCGGGTTAGCTGCAGCCTGTCAACATTTTGGTTCGATTTTTGCCCGCAATGACACTTTTTATTGGTCAGAGGCCTTCCCGGTTTAGCTGCAGCAAATCAGAATTTCGGTTTAATATCCGCTCGATTTTTAATTTTTTCTGTCTGAATGACGGTTTCTTTTGGATCTAGGCACTCCAAAGCTTGTGTCGTTTTTCATTCTGGTATGCCACAGTTGAATTTGATGACGCCGCATCTGCTGCTCTCTTGGTCCCCTCCGCCCACTAGCCCTGGAGAGCATAAATACCCAAGCTGAAGGGAGTGCAGAAGGCTTCGTCTAGTGGATCAGCGCAAACTGTGTCCTCTGGCTGGACGATTAAAGGATGGAGCCCCATTTTCTCGGCCTTGTGGAGGAGGTTCCAGCTTCCCCAGAGGTGGCGCCCGCCGGAGTCGCAGCCTGCGCCCATCCTGAACTCAGATGACCATGGGCCATGGCCTCTCGCTTTCTACCCTGTGCTAGGATAGTGCTGTTCGGACAGCAGTGATTCGAAACTGCTTTCCAGTCCTCCTTGGCGGATGAACTGGGTGCTCGTGCAGAATGGGCGTTTTCCCAGAGTCCAGAGCACCGCGACACCACCTGGAGCCCAGTCACTGTGATCCTCTGGTCCCGGAGGCCGTTGTCGCCGAAGTGGACAGCGCAGAGGGAGCCGACAGCATCATGCTGCTCCAGCTTCCCGTGGGTGGTTCGGCCCACCCCAGTGACACACAGCAGGACACCGAGACCTCGCAGAGCGCGGCCAGCCTTGCGACCACAATTCTGGAAGCCGCCAGCCGGATTTCTCGCGCCCCCTAGCGTGGGCTCGTGGCATTTGTCGTGCCCTGTTCTGGGCGCCCTGGCGGTGCTGCCGGTCCATCTTTGGCGCTAAGCAGCCTCCGAGAGCGTCAGCAGCGTTTTGGGATTCTCCTTCTTTGAAAAAGTTTTAAACCGTCACTGCCTGCAAAGTAAAAATGCTTTATAATGTGTCTTCCGTGTTCAGTGTCAGTTTCTAGGTGTCTTTTCCCTGACTTTCCCCAAATTAGCAGCGCCTGCGATTTCTACCCATTCTCCAGCCCTGTGGGGAACAGCACAAATGGCTTTTTCTCTGCAGAATAAGATCCTAATTGGGGCAGACGCCGGTGAAGTCCTGCCTTGGGTTTTTTTGTTGCAGGAAGTCACAATTTAGCCTGAGCAGGTCACGTTGTAAGTGAAAGTGCTTTCTCAGCCAACCAGGATTTATGGAGGCTGGGATTGTAGCCTAAGAACGCTGTTTTTAAACGTGTCTCTGAGATTTCTTCATGGTAGCATTTGTAGCTGTGTATTTGTATCCATCCTCCACCCCTGGAAGGAAACAGCCCAAATCGTGTCTCTCAGCGGAGTGACCTTTCCTTTGTTGGAGGAAGTCCCGTTTACCTGCAGCAAATCAAAATTTTAGTTTATTTTACGCCCATCCTTTTTTTTTTCCTGTTGGAATGACAATTTCTATTATTCAGAAGAGGTCCTGATTTAGTTGCAGTCTGTCAAAATTCGTTTTAATATCTACCCTCCAATTTCTACACTTGATCAGAGAACACAGGGTTTAGCTGCAGCCAATCAAAATTTCGGTTTAATTTCTGTCCTTCCTTTCTTTTTCTGTAGGAATGACAATTTTTTTTTGGAGACAGATTCTCACTCTGTCGCCCTCATTAGAGTGCTTTCAGTCACAGCTCACAGCAACCTCCAGCTCTTGGGCTTAGGCGATTCTCTTGCCTCAGGCTCCCAAGTAGCTGGGACTACAGGCGCCCGCCACAACTCCCGGCTATTTTTGTTGTTGTTGTTGCACAGTTTGGCCGGGGCAGGGTTCAAACCCGTCACCCTCGGTATATGGGGCCGGTGCCCTACTCACTGAGCCATAGACGCCACCCCAGGAATGACAAATTTTACTGGTCAGAGAACATGCTATTTTAGCTACAGCCGCTCAGAATTTCGGTTTAATTTCCGCCCTATTTTGTCTCTCTCTCTCTCTCATGTGACAATTTCTATTGGTCAGAGGAAGGCGGGTTTAGCTGCAGCCAACCACAATTTCGGTTTAATTTTCTCTCGTATTTTTTTTCCTGTTGGAGTGCCAAATTCTGTTGGTCAGAGTAGGTCCCGCTTGAGCTGAAGTCAGTCAGCATTTCGGTTTTATTTCTGCTCCTAATGACACTTTCTCTTGGCTATAGCACTTTCCGGTTTAGCTGCAGCAAGTCAGAATTTTGAATTAATTTTTCCTCGTATTTTTTTTCCCTCCGGAACGACAATTTCTATTGATTACAGGACCTCCTTGTTTCGTTACAAGTCAGAATGTTGGTTTAATATCCGCTTGCTTTTTAAAATGTTTCTGTTGGAATGACGATTTCTTTTGGATCTAGGCGTTCTTTTGGATCTAGGTGTATGTGTCGTTTTTTCACTCTGGTATTACACTCTTAAATTTCATAACACTGAATTTGGTACTCTCTGGGTGATCACGGCCCACTAGCCCTGGAAGCATAAATACCCAAGCTGAAGGGAGTGCACAAGGCTTTGCCTCCAGCATCAGCTCAAATTCTTGTGTCCTCCTGGCTTGACGATTAAGGGATGGAGCCACATTTTCTCCGCCTTAAGAAGGACATCCCGGTTTCCCCAGAGGGGAGGTTGCCTGAGCCAACCTCCCTCTATTCTGAACACAGGTGACTATGGGCTATCACCTCTCCCTTTCGACCCTGTGCTAGGAGAGTACTGTTCAAACAGCAGTAATTTGGAACTATTTTCCAGTCCTCCTTGGTGGCTGAGCTGGGTATACATGCAGAAAGGACGTTTTCCCAGAATCCAGATCACCCCCACACAAGGTGTAGTCTAGCCCACTGTGTTCCTCTGGTCCCAAAGGCCAGGGTCCCTCGGAGGAGAAGTGGACCGCTCAGGTGAAGCAGATAGCTTCAGGCTGCAGCAGCTCCCTTGGCGGGTCCGACCCACCCTAGTTACACACAGCAGGACACTGAGACCTCGCAGTGCCCTCATCTTTCCGAGTTTGAGCGCTGCCAGCCTTGCGACCACAATTCTGGGAGCCGCCAGCAGGATTTCTGGCGGTCCCTTGCTTGGGCTCGTGGCATTTATTGTGCCCTTTTTGGCGGCGTTGCCTGTCCATCTTTGGCACTAAGCAGTCTTAGCATCAGGAGCGTTTTGGGATCCTCCTTTGGAAAGAAGTTTCAAATCGTCACCGCCTGAAAAATAAAAATGCTTTATTATGTGCCTTCCCCGTTCGGTGTCAGTTTCTAGGTGTCTTTTTCCTGACTTTCCCCCAAATTAGCAGCGCCTGCGATTTCTGCCCATTCTCCAGCTCTGCCGGAAACAGCACAAATGGCTTTTCTCTGCGGAATGTGATCCTAATTGGGGCAGACGCCACTTAAGTCCTGCCTTGGGTTTCTTTGTTGCAGGAAGTCATAGTCCAGCCTGAGCAAGTCAGAGTGTAAGTGAAAGTCCTTTCTCAACCAACCAGGATTTATGTAGTATTTCTGTAGCCTAAGAGCACCCGTTTCTTGAATGTGCCTGTGATTTCTTCGCGGTAGCACGTTTCCATTCCGTGCTGCTTGCAATTTCTACCCTCCTGGGTCCGTGTAGGGGAACAGCCCAAATCATGTTTCTCAGGGAGTCAGTGCCCACTTAGAAGAAACAACGCTTAAGGCTTTCCAGCCTGGGCTTTCTTTGTGAAAAGTCACTGCTCAGAGCAGGAAATCATGACTTAACTTGAGATGTAGCCTGGAATTTCTTGTGCTAACAACACGGACTGTAAGCGAGCCTTCGATTTTTTTTGGTTGTAGCCAGTTTCAATTTAGTGGTGCATATGATTTCTACCCCTCCTCGATTTATGCAGGCAAATAGCCTAATGATGTAGGGGAATAAGAATGCACTTAAGGAAACCTGAGTTGATCTCTGCCTTGGTATTTTTGGTCACAGAAAGTCATTGTTTAGTTGGGGCAAGTCAGGTTTGGAGTCTTATATAGCAGGAGGAGTGGTTTTCTTCCAAACGATTCTCAGTTTCAAATCGTCTCCCAATGGAAAATAAAATGGCTTTAAGATGTGACTTCAGTGCTCAGTGTCAGTTTTTTAGTGTCTTCCCCCTGACTTTTTCCAATTTAGCAGCACCTATGATCTCTCTCTCCCCATTCTCCACTGCTGTGAGGAATAGCCCACATGGCCTGTCTCTGGGAATGACACTAACCAGGACAAATGCCGGGGTCTTGCCCTGTGTTTGTTTGTTTCCTTCCTTTTTTTTTTTTTTTTTGAGGCAGAGTGTCACTTTTTTGCCCTCGGTAGAGTGCCATGGCAGCATCATACCTCACAGCAACCTCCAGCTCTTGGGCTTAGGTGATTCTCTTACCTCAGCTTCCTGAGTAGCTGGGACTACAGGTGCCCACCACAACACCTGGCTAGCCCTGTGTTCTTTGTTGCTGGAAGTCAAAGTTTACCCGGGACACTGTCAGCTTGTAAGGGCAAAGCCCTTTCTCAGCCAACCACGTTATATAAATCCTGCAAGTTCCTGTCTGAATAATGCTTGGTTTAAGCTTGTCTCTGATTTCTTAGTCTCACCATCTTTCACTTTCCCATTGCTGGGGATGTTTACCCCTCCTCCATTGTGTAAGGAAATAGCCCAAAACTGTTTCTCTGGGAATTAGTGTCCCTCAGAATGAGACAGCAATAAAGATAAACACCAGGTAACCTTTGGCTGCCAATGGTTTCTTTTTGGGAGGAACTCTCTGTTTAGCTGCAGCAAGGCAGCATTAACCTGTGAGGGGTTTCTCAGGAAATGAGGATTGTATCCTGCAAATCTAGTCCTAACAATGCTGAGTTTAAGCATGCCTGCAGTTTATAGTTGTAGGAATTTATTTTCCTTGTTGAAATTTGCTATTTATTTGAGAAAGTCTTTTGAATTTTGTACAGAAATGGCAATAAGTGGCACATAGATTTATTCAAAATATTCACTAATCACCAAGAAGGATAGTTTCTAATCCTTTCATTGAGAACTATTTTGAATTAATGCGTATAGGTCAATCATTTTATTTAGTTTTTTTTTTGAGACAGAGCCTTAAGCTGTCCCCATGGGTAGAGTGCTGTGGCATCACAGCTCACAGCAACCTCCAACTCCTAGGCCTGAGCAAAGTGAGACCCTGTCTCTAATAAAACACACACACACACACACACACACACACACAGAGAAAGTAGGCAGGTATCGTGGCAGGCACCTCTAGTTAAATCTATTTAGGAGGTTAAGGCAGTCATATTGCTTGAGCCTAGCCTAGGAGTTTGAGGCTCCAGTAAGGTATAAGGATGCCATGCCAATGAACTCTAGCCAGGCAACAGAGGGAGAACTTTTCTCAGAAGAAAAAAGAAAAGCTTTGTTTAAATTGTACATTCTAATTGAGGGATTTCTTTTTTTTTTTTTTAAGCAGTTTTTGGTTGGGGCTTGGTTTGAACCCTCTACCCTCGGCATATGGGTCCAGTGCCCTACTCCTTGAGCCACAGGTGCCACCCTAATTGAGGGAGTTCTTGGTCTTAGACTGGTAATCTGAAGTCTACCTGCCAGATACCATACACAGACACAAACAAAAATGACTACTAAATAGCATGTAAAGAGGAGAACTAATCCGTGGTCTCTGTATGTTTTAGAGCAATAATGCCTAATTCTCATGGGGTTGTAATGCAGTGAGGGGCAGACACAGATATAGGGGCTTGGTAGAAATATAAGTCCTATGGCTGGGGAGACAGCAGAAAGGGTACTGGTAGGACTTAGTGACCAGGTGGCATCAGTTGTGGGGCACCCAGACTAGGTGACCTCTTCAAGGCAACAATACACCCTGCACCTCTGATGGCTCCAACACTGATATCTGCAGCCCCTTCCTCCCCCAACCCATCTTCAGACCCAGAGTGCTGACTAACTATAAATTAGAATAAACATGGCTTGAAGTTATAACCACCTTAAGATATTATATAACCTTAGAACCTATAAAAAACCATTTATATGTAGTATAATTAATTGCATTATTGATGCTTTATAAAGATATAAAAATAATAAAAAAATTGGACAGCAGAACAGTTCCTTAAGGAGACATCCCTGCTGCTCTTCAAAATTACTAACTTTTCTTTCTTTCTTTCTTTTTTTTAATATACCAGAATGTTTATTGCAGCCCAATTCATAATTGCTAAGTCATGGAAGAAGCCCAAGTGCCCATTGACCCATGAATGATGGATCAATAAATTGTGGTATATGTACACCATGGAATATTATGCAGCCTTAAAGAAAGATGGAGACTTTACCTCTTACATGTTTACTTGGATGGAGTTGGAACATATTCTTTTTTTTTAAAGGTGAAAATTCGCTGCTTTTATTGTGTTAGATACAACTTTATGCAATGATTTACATCTCTACATTTGGAAAATTGCTTTGAATAGCTTGAGAAATAGCTATTGCATGGAAAAACATATGCATACTAGCTTTGCTACTTTTAGACTAGGTTCTTCTTCTTGATCTCAGATGGCATCACTACAGCAACAGCAGCTTCTGGCAAGTGGAGAAACAGTAACAAAGTCCTATGCTGTCATTGATGGAACTATGCATTCCACCAATCCTACAACTTGCCTACAATCATTATTCTGCATATACTATCCTATTTCTTGTGGAGGAACATCTAACAAAATGAGACAACTGTGCTGAAAACAAAATTAAAAACAAATGAGATATTCAACAGAACATCTAACAGTAAAGGCAATGGAAATTACAGCAAGGTCTTAATATCCAGCCCAAATGATGAAGCCAAGGTTCTTCTAAGGGTGATCAGGCTAAGGACTGCACAAATTGCACAGTAAAACTACTGTACAATTAAGTATAAAAATTCCTCACTTCTCTAGGAGTGATTCTAGCTCCTCTTGCAAGGAGCTGAGCTGCTCCTTTTCTCGATCTTCCTTTTGTTTGAGTTCTTCTAGCACAGCCTGAAATCTGTTATTGAGAGCCAGATTTTCCACTTTCATGATGAGATCCTCGTATCGTTTTGCCCTGTCCTGGGTCTCTTGGAGCTTGCCTTTCACATTATCAATCTGTTTCTGAATCCCCATAACCAGCTGACTGGTTCCTTCACTTTCTTGGTGATGTTTGTCTGATTCATTCAGCTTGACCTGTAGCTGTCTTTCCAGATCTTCCTCACTGTCAATGATGTTTATATCTTCTTCATCTTCACTGCTACTGCTGAGGTTATTGAATATCTCCCACAGCTCAGCATGTTCTAATGAGTCATGACCCTGCCTGTGACCAGACATTCCTGGAGAAGAGATATCAAGGCCTTGATTTTCTGTTTCTTTTGTTTCATCTTCAGCAATTATTTCCCACCGAGTACTGACAGCTTCAGCATCTGTACTCAGCAACCGTTTCACTTCTTTT
>CAUYTI010003112.1:0-27658 GCA_963575145.1 Galago senegalensis
GCTACTTGGGAAGCGGAGGCAGGAGACTCGCTTGAGCCCAGGAGTTGGAGGTTGCTGTGAGCTATGCCACGGCACTCTACCCAGGGGGACAGCTTGAGGCTCTGTCTCAAAAAAAAAAAAAAAAAAAAAAAAGAGAAAATAAAAAACATGACTCCAAGTTGCTTCTGCTAAGTCAGGCCAATGACCAAGATACCATACAGCCAATACCTGTCCCCCAGTGACAACTGAAGACCCCTCACTTACTATGGTTTCTGCTCTCCCCCAGCTCCACTCTGATGCTTGCAGCATAATTTCAAATTAAAGGTTATGTTGAAAAGCTGCACATGTGTAGAAGTGTTCCCTTTTCTCCACAACCACGCCACCATCTGTGATTTTGGGATTTTGTGATATGGGCTAATCTTACTGGTGTTAGATGATATCTCAAAGTAGTTTGGATTTGCATTTCTCTGATGATTAAGGATAGTGAGCATTTTTTCATATATCTATAGGCCATGCGTCTGTCTTCTTCAGAGAAGTTTCTCTTCAAGTCCCTTGCCCACCCTGAGATGGGATCACTTGTTCTCTTCTTGTTAATACATTTTAGTTGTCTGTGGATTCTGGTTATTAAACCTTTGTCGGATACATAACCAGCAAATACCTTTTTCCATTGTGAGGGTTGTCTACTTGCTTTTCTTACTGTGTCCTTGGCTGTGCAGAAACTTTTTAATTTGAGGAGGTCCAAGTAGTGTATTTTTGATGTTGCTTCAATTGCCCGGGGAGTCCTCATAAAATACTCGCCCAGGCCAATTTCTTCAAGAGTTTTCCCTACACTTTCTTCTAGTGTTTTTATAGTTTCATATCTTAAATTTAAATCTTTAATCCAGTGAGAGTCTATCTTAGGTAGCGGTGACAGACGTGGGTCCAGTTTCAGTCTTCTGCAGGTCATCAGCCAGTTCGTCCAGCACCATTTGTTAAATAGGGAATCTTTTAACCACTCAATGTTTTTAATTGGCTTGTCAAAGATCATATAGCTGTAAGTAGCTGGGTTCTTCTCTTGGTTTTCTATTCTGTTCCATACATCTACCTCTCTGTTTTTGTGTCAATACCATGCTGTTTTGATCACTATAGATTTATAGTATGGTCTGATGTCTGGTAGTGTGATTTCTCCTGCTTTGTTTTAGTTTCTAAGTAATGTCTTGGCTATTTGAAGTTTTTTCTGATACATCCTTTTTGGAAAGACATCTGGAGAACACTTAAAGAACTAAAAATAGACCTGCCATTTGATCCTATAATTCCTCTGCTAGGTATATCAAGAAGACCAAAATCACGCTGCAATACAGATATTTGTACCGGAATGTTCATTGCAGCCCAATTCAAAATTTCTAGGTCATGGAAGAAGCCCAAATGGCCATTGACCCATGAATGGATCAATAAATTGTGGTATATGTACACCATGGAATACTATGCAGCCATAAAGAAAGACGGAGACTTTGCCTCCTGCATGTTTACATGAATGGAGATGGAAAATATTCTTCTTAGCAAAGTATCTCAAGAATGGAAGAAAAAGTATCCAATGTATTCAACCCTATTATGAAACTAATTTTTAGCTATCATAGGAAAGCTATAACCCAATTTTAGCACAAGAATATGGGGAAAGTGGGGGGAGGGGGGAGGATGGGCAGAGGGAGGGTGATTGCTGGGATCACACCTAAGATTTATCCTATAAGGGTACATGTGAATCTTTCTAAATGTGGAATATAAATGTCCTAACACAACAACTATGAGAATGACATTAGGGGTATGTTAACCAATTGGATGAAAGTATTTCAAATGGTATACAGAAACAACACCCTGTACTCCATGATAGTATTAATGTGCACAACTATGATAAATAAATTAAATTAATAAATAAAAATTAAATAAATAAATTAAAATTAAAATTAAAATAATATAAATAAATAAAAATAATAAAATAAATAAATTAAAATTTTAAAAAAGAAAAATTGCATATGTGATAAAAACAAAATGCAACATTACATTTTTATTCCAATCTTACTAGATTAAAGTCTCAGCTCCTAAATGAAAATTTTGGCAGACTTCTTTCAGTTTGAATTGGCCACACTCCAAATCTGTTCTTAGCCTCGTGGCCTCCAGTCATGTCCTTGAACTTCCTTTTGCTGAGGTCATCTCACCCCTGAAAGGTGAAGGCCTCACTACAGCTCTTTTCTATGCTCCACATTAGTTCAAGGAAACATGCGCGCTTGTCTTACCCTATGCAATGGTGTGGGAATGTGTCCCCCAAATTTCACGTTGGGAACTTAATTCCCAATGTGGCAGTATTGAGAAGAGGGTCCTTTAAAATATGATCTGATCATGGGAGCTCTGCTCTCATGAATGAATTAATCCATTTGTGGATTAACAGATTAATGGACTAACGGGTTACCAGAGCAGTGGGACTGGAGGCATTACGTGTAGAAGGTGAGGAAGAGCGATCTCAGCCAGGATGTCAGCACACTCAGTCTTTTCTCTAGGGGCACTGTGCTCCACACTGAGGCTCTTATAATAGTCCTCAAGAGATAGAGCCCTTTGACCTGCAGCTTCTCAGTCTCCAACAGTGTAAGAAATCAATTCCTACTGAGGTTGGGTGTGGTGGCACATGCCCGAAATCCCAGATACTCAGGAGACTGAAAAGGGAAGATGACTTGAGCCCAGGAGTTTGAGGTGTCAGTGAGCTATGACAGCACACTGCATTACAGCTTGGGGGAAAGAAGGAAAGGAGAGAAAGAAATTCCTTCTCTTTAAATTACCAGTTCAAATATTTTCTCATAAGGCACAGAAAACAGATTAAGATACCCCACAAATTCTGAGGGACAGGCCAACCTCAGTACTGCCTTTTTCTGGTCCTCCCACCAAAGCAGTATGAGAACCCTACTCTGTGACCCAAAATTACAGGGAATATCCCCCAAAGCCATCTCAGTGGTCACACCAGAGCCTAACATGTTTGGCTTTATGTATCCGTACTTTCTGCCTCATGGCATCTATTTTGCTCTCCATCCACAATCCACACTTCCCAAGATGAGTGAGAACTCTAGTCATTTGAGAAGGATTTTTACTGCAAAACATCAGACCCCAAGTCCGTACAACTGGACTCACAAAGATTTGTTTCAATTCTGCCACCAGCTAGTTTCTAAGAACAAAGAAATAAGGGACATGCCCCTCAGGGACATCACTGTCTCTTATGTACCAGTTTTACTGAGAACATTGGACAAAACATAAAAGCTTTACAGTGAGTTTGTTCTTCAGGGAATGTGGGGGCCATACCGTAGGGCAGTTGCACATGAGGCAGGTCAAATTTCAGTAATATTCCTTATTTCTTATTCAAAAAATCTAAACTAAAATTACTTCCTTGATACATTGTATTAACCCAACCTCCACCTTTTCTGGGATAGCGAAGTAAAGCATGTTTTACAAATAGGGAATTTGAATCATCAGTGGACTGACAAGTAGATAATGCTTCTGAAAAACAAACCACAAAAATAAAGGAAAATGGGACAAACAGCACTGCCCTCAGGCATCACTGCTTTGCGGAAAATAATTAGGTTGAATTTTGTAATCTCTAAGACTACTTCAAGCTCTAAAATTTTAGCACTCTGTAAAATGATGTTTTACCTTTTTAAAATTAGTCTTGCAAGTGTGTTTGTTATTTAAGAAATTAAGAAAATAGAGGAATCGTCATTCCCACTGCCTCCTTGGTTAGCCAGCTGCTCGTGGGAACTCAGTGTCAGTTACAGTAAATTTAGGATTATATTCAAGAAGTCTAAAGGCATCTATAAGAACAGCACACCTGTGTTCTTTATCTCCTAGGCAATCTGTCCCACTTTTTGTGTATTTAACATTGTTAAAGAATAATAATGGTAAGGCAACCTCCATAAGAGCAATGATTTTTTTTCTATTTTTTCCCTGCTATCTATTTTTAAAAACAATTTTACTGAGTTATAATTTACAAATCATAAATTTGTTACCAACTTAAATTGTACAATTCCATGTTCTTTAGGGTATTGACAGAGTTAGAGACCTATTGAGTGATGAGAATGTTTGGGTTTAGATGGTGGTAATGGTTACACGTGGTGAATGTACTTCATACTACAGAATTGTACATTTTAGAATGGTTACTAGAACAAATTTTATGTTATGTGCAATTTACAATAAAAAAATTTAAATTCTCACTGAAGTACTTATTAATATCATTTATGTTTCCATTGCAGCTCATGTATTGTCGCTATTTACCGACTTGATTCTCTAATAGATTCTGGAACCCCTAGCAATAGACCAATCATCCTTGAAATCACTTCAACAGTATTTTTCCCCAGGCAATGAAATTAGAGATGATCAACCCTCTTCTTCAAATTTACATTTTCTAAAATAAAAATGCTTAACTCTTTAGACAGGTAATAATTTTAAGCCTTATTTTTTAAATATCGGGAATACATGTAATTAGAACTTTTGAGCAAAGAATCACAAGGGGATTTTTTGAACATGAGAAAAATATGAACCATATAGAGAAAATGTTTGGCTACATTTTCCTATGGCATTGCAAAGCATGCTTTTATGTTCATGGCTCATTTGTGAGAGATAACATTTTGTATTTATCCCGCCTCTCTAAGACAAAACTGAATTATTTTCACAAATATATATATTAGAGAGAGACAGAGAGAGAGAGAGAAATATAGCTATAGGTACATCTATATATACATCTATTAGAACAGCCTCATTTATCAACCTTTAATGAATAATGGGTTTAGTCTTTGATCATAAACAGCTGATAAAAGAGAGGTAGCCAAACAATCAAAGCCTAATAATGAAAAACTCTCCAATATTATTAAGTACATTGGGATTAAACTGTTAAACCCGATGTCTAATTCACAGAAAAAAACAGAGACTACAGAACATGTTAAATAAGATGATGGTCACGCAACCATCAAAATCCAAACTGTGGGAGACTCTGCAGGACAAATGACCAGCTTCCTTCAATAAGGCAAGGTATTACAATTTTTCAGATCAAATTCATACAAATTATTACAAAATTATGATTTTATAAGACAATTTGAAATTTGAATAATGATTATGTATTTGATGGCATTAAAAAACTATTTGTTCCTTTTATTTATGACAATACAAGTGTATTGAGATGAAATAATTTGATTTCTGGGATTTGTTTCAAAAAATACAAGAGGGGGGTAAGAGGATGGAGGCATTGGTAAATAGTTTTGGTTATAAATGTATAATTTCTGAAGTTGGGTGAGTATATGGTTAGTCTACAATTATTTCTATATCTACAGGTGATGAAACTTTCTTAATAATTTAAAATATATGTTTTTCAAAAACTTTAATAGTGTAGAGGGGCATTTGGAAGGTTTTTGTTTTTATTCTTTTGAGCTTTGAACATAAATTCTTGAGTAAAATCTTCTACGTTATCTCTATTTATATACAAAAACTGAAGGAGTAATTTTCCATGACCTGTCTTCCTGGAATTGTAGAGATGCGATACTGTTATATCCAGAGCCCTCTTCATGGTCTACAGGCTAATGTCATGTGGCTGTTTCCTAAATGGGAGAAAGTTGTAAAAAGGAGGAAAATACTCCACTTTACAATTATTTTTGAAAAATTTTAATATTCCATATTTTAAAAGTACATTAGTCCATCTGACATAAATTCAGAATGTAAACTGAATCAAGTCATGAGCAGAATTATGATGTAATGAAAATATACAGCAGAACAAGGAAATAGCTCTCAGAATCTCACGGAAATGCTTTGTATCATCAATTGTAGATATAAAACACAGTACGTTCAAACATTTCACAAGGTAGAACACAGATTTATTTTTTTACAGGACAAGCATATATACTCTGACACATGCATAAAATATATAAATATATTGCAGAAAAAAACAAGCATAGACACTATATTATAAAACATATAGTACACTATTAAAAAAAAAACCCTTAAACTGTTTTAAGTAACTCTGTGGTAGTGTTGATACTATCCTGATATAGATGCATGTATATTGTTACGTAAAGTGAGTAGTCAGGTTGATATTATTAAGAATCAGGACCTTTGGCATAGGAAAAACAAAAAAAAAATGTATAAAATCAAAGATATTACTTTTTTTTTTTGAGACAAAATCTCACTTTATTGCCCTGGGTAGAGTGCTGTGGCAACACAGCTCACAGCAACCTCCAACTCCTAGGCTTAGGCAATTCTCTTGCCTCAGTCTCCTGAGTAACTGGGACTACAGGTGCCTGCCACAATGCCCAGCTATTTTTTTTTTTTTTTTGTTATTGTTGTTGCAGTTTGGCCAGGGCCGGGTTTGAACCTGCCACTTTGGGTATATGGGGCCAGCGTCCTACTCACTGAGCCAAGGCACCACCCAAGAGATTATATTTTTAAACACCACCTGCAATCCTTAATTTGAATCTGAAGTACCAGGTGAACTTGTGATTTATTTTTCATACACATTGAAAAAAAGTATCCAAACTGGAAGCAACAAGTGCTCCCTAGCAACAAGAGGATGGTCTGTAAGTTTAATTTCCTACAGAAAAGAAAAAATCCAAAAAGCAAAGAGGGTTTTACAGCTATGGAGGGTTAGATAGGTCAACAAATCCTCTTTTGACCTAGACCAAAACAAAAAAAAAAGGATAAAATTAGACAAAATTATCAAACACACCAACTCAGGACTCTAACAATTGACCTATGCAAACAATAAATTATGGCGTATGTATTTATGAAAAACTGCTAGTCTTTCAGCTAAAAACAACAGCATTTGTAACCCCCTTGTCTGAGGCTAAAAACTACCACTCATCCTCCTATGGTCAGTGATAATGGCAGCATGGTCAGTGTGAGGCTGGCCAGGACACTCAAAGCTTAGCCACCAGAGAAGGTGGGCTCAAATTTAGGCACAGGACAAAAGCAACACTGTCAGTAGAATATAAATGGGTAACTACTGGCCCAAAGCTGTGAGATGGTTGGGGCAAATAGTAGACCAGCCATTAACTTGGTGGAAAGATCTCAGGAAGAGATCCACAGAAGAGGTAAAGTCCCCATGCATCCCTGGCTAACTGGGAACACAGAAACATTCATGGGACGTACCTAAGAGACTTAAGTTGAAAGTGAAAGCCAAAAAACTTGAGAATTGGCTGAACTTAAAATGTGCCCCACAACTCAAATAAAAATCAACCAGGAGAGGAGGAAGTATTATGGGCTTTTGGTACTTGAGCAGAGTCTACTCTCAAAGCAGTGATGACCACTAAACTATGCAGGCACTGGGGTAACTGCTAGGATACCCTAAACAATAAAAATAAAAAACAGAACATCTGAGCAGAGATACAGATACACACACTGCAGGGGAGATAAATTTCACAGTTAAAGTTCAGGCCAGTTACAAAAGAAAAAGTAAAATCAAAATACAGAATTATTATATTTTCTAAAACGCCCAGTTTTCAAGCAAATATTATAAGATATACAAAATAAACAACCAAACAAACAAATAAAAAAGATAAATGTGACCTATACTCATAAAAGCACTCAATGGAACTAACACCAAGTAGGCCGAAATATGGTATTTTATAGCCAAAAGTTATAATATAGTAATTACAAATCTATTCATGGAATTACAGAAAAATTGAGGACATCAACTCAACAAATAGGGGCTCTTACTAGACTAACAGCATGAAAAAAGTCTAAATGGAAATTTTCAACTTGAATAATGTAATAACAAAAATTAAAAATTTACTAGATGGAGTCAAGAGCTAATTTGTGATGCCAAGAGAAATCATCAATGATTTTGAATGAAGAAAAAGGGAAACGGTCTCATCTGAAATTTAGAAAAGCAAGTGGATTAAAGAAAAGTAAAAAGAAACTCAGAGAGTTATTAGAAATTACAAGTGTACTTAAGTTCGGAATGTGCCACCCCACAAAATGACACTTTGGCATATTGATTATTTTAAGCTGGGGATGTTACTGGATGAAGAGGGTCCAGCTGCCATCACAGTCAGCCAATATGAAGAGAAAAGGATAGGTCCACCAGACCTGTCAGAAGGCCAGGATTCTGCAGAACACTAAGAGTAATCTCTCCAAGACAGTTTTGTTTTTCTAGTTCTAAAATTATAGTTTTATACACAAAAGTTCAAAGCAAAGACTATACCAATCCCTATTCCAAATAATAATCAGCATAACTCAGTGACCTATTAAACGTCCCAGTTCAAAAGTTAATCTCCTAAAGCAATCCACCTAAACTACTCAAGATAGGCATATTTAGGGTGGGAGCTAAACTTACAAAACAGTAAGAATGGGAGAGGGGGTGAAGGTCAGGTGGGACCCACACTGAGGAGACCAGCTGTGCCATGTCTTCCCTGGCCTGCCGGACTCCATCTTATCCTCACTACATGCACTTCCAAAAATACTTGAGAAACAGCAGGTGCAGGGAGGGCTATATCACCTCTCCCTTTCTACCTAAAAGCAGCTCATGAAATTGCTCATGAGAATGGTGATTTCCCTGTACCAGAAAGAGAAGGACATTGTTATCACCAGATACTGGGAGCCAATAGCAACATGGATCTGTACAAACAAACCTACTAAAATAACTCTTATCTTCCATTACTCCTCCCCTAGTCAGTTTCCCACAATCTACCACCTTAGGAACTTAAACTGCTTTTCCTTTGTCTTATCACTTCTTCACAAACTTATCATCCTTTTGTGGAAAAGGTGTGGAAGCTCTCAGGCCTAACTATTTCTTCAAGTCTTCATTTTATTAAATATAATTTGTATTTCTTTTCTCCTGTTGAGCTGTCTCATGTCAGTTTAATTCTCAGGCCCACTCATAGAACCTAATGAGGTAGAGGAAATGTTCTTTTTCCTCCCCAGAATATAAGCACACTGGTAATGAGAGTTCCAAAACGAGATGAAGGGAGAAAGTGGCAGACAAGCATATCTGAGGTGAACTTCTAGTTTCAGCTCTGACATAAAAAGAAAATAGAAGTTCTTCCATCTTTTCAATAAAAAACTTGAACACACTGAAAATCAATGACTTTTCTCTGATGGCCTTAGACCCATCAGAACTGAAATCTTACGGCAAATTGCCATACTAAGTCTGAAGAGTTGTCTTAATCCAAAGAGTTATAGCCAATACCTGCTTCCTTTGAGCAGAAGCCACCAGGAGCAATGAACTGGTAGAAATATTGAAATGGTAGTTTTGACTAATTACTGGAACCCTGAGACTAACATAAAAGCACAAAATATCTGAGAATATATCTAACAAAAGATGTGAATAATCCCTATACGAAAATTATGAAACTTTGAGACAGGAAAAAGATGTCAACTAATGGAAGAACAAACCATGCTCATGGCTGGGAAGAATCAACATCATTAAAACGTCCATACTACCCAAAGCAATCTATAAATTTAATGCAATCCCCATCAAAGCACCACTATCATACTTTAAAGATCTTGAAAAAATAGTACTTTGATTCATATGGAACCAAAAAAAAATTCCAAATAGCAAATACAGTTCTTAGAAATAAAAACAAATCTGGAGGCATCACGTTGCCAGACTTCAGGTTGTATTACAAGACGAGAATGATCAAAATAGCATGGTACTGGCACAAAAATAGATACAGACCTATGAAATATGATAGAGAATCTAGAGATGAACCCAGCCACATATCATCATTTAATCTTTGATAAGCCTAACAAAAACATGCAAAGAATCCTTATTTAACAAATGGTGCTGGGAGAACTGGTTATCCACATGCAGAAGACTGATACTGTACCTGCACCTCTCACTACTGACAAAAATTGATCTTGTAGTATAAAACATGGATATGAAACAATAAAAACTCTAGAAGAGAGTGTGGGGAAAACACTGGAAGACAATTGGCCTGGGAAAAATTCTCTATGAGAAAGACCCTATCCCCCCAACCCCCAGCAATTGCAGCAACATCAAAAATAAATAACTGGGACTTGGTCAAGCTAAAAAGCTTTTACACAGCTAAGAGTACCACAAACAGAGCAAACAGACAGCCCTCAGAATAGGAGATTTTTGCATGTTATGAATCATTTGTTATGACAAAGGCCTGATAACTAGAATCTACAGAGAACACAAACAATAAGAAAAATGCAAACAACTCTCTTTATAAGTGGGCAAGAGATTTGAACAGAAACTTTTCCAAGGATGACAGATGAATGATCAACAAACACATGAAAAAATGCTCATCGTCTTTAATAATCAGAGAAATTCAAATAAAAACCACTCTAAGATATCACCTAACCCCAGCAAGATTAGCCCACATCACAAAGTCCCAAAACAGCAGATGCTGGCATGGATGTGGAGAGAAGGGAACACTTCTATACTGCTGGTGGGAGTGTAAACTAATACAGCCATTTTGGAGAGAAGTCTGGAGAAACCTCAAATATCTAAAAGTAGATCTTCCATTTGACTCTGCAATTCCATTACTAGGTATCTACCCAGAAGAAAAAAAATCATTTTACCAGAAAGACATTTGCACTAGAATGTTTGTTGTGGCTCAATTCATAATTGCCAAATTGTGGAAGCAACCTATGTGTCCATCAACCCATCATTAGATCAACAAACTGTGGTATACGTATACCATGGAATATTATTCAGCCATTAAAAAAGACAGAGACTTTGTATCTTTTACATTTACCTGGATGAAGCTGAAATACATTCTTCTCAGTCAAGTATCACAATAATGGAAAAATAAATATCCAGTGTACTCCATACTAATATGAAATCAATATGTAAACAATTACATGTTCCTAAGAACAATAAAACACTATTATAGTTCAGTTTGGGAGTAGAGGGATGTGGGAGGGTGGAGGAGGGAGAATGTATGGCAGAAGGAGGGAGGGCATGAGGTGGGCTCTCACCTAATGTGCAATTGCAGAAGAGCCCCTTCCAGCTCCCTGGGTAAGGGGCTCTTCTCCATTTGAAACTCTGCCCTGGAAGTGAGAACAATGTAACCTAAATATTGTACCCCCATATTAATTTGAATAAAGTTAAATTAAAAAAAAATAAGGAAAGTGTGAGGACACTGTCAGAGCCAAAAGGAAGCAGAAGAAATATAATGTGATATCTCAGATGGAATTATGAAACAAAAAGAAAAAATTTGGTAAAAACTAAGGAAATCTGAAAACTATAAACTATGGTCAAATGCTGTCATATAAGATTACTAATTGTGAGAAATAATAATATAAGTTGTTAATCATAGGAAAAAGCTGATAGCAACACATAGAAATTCTCTGTACTAATTTTACAATTCTCTGTAAATTTAAAACTGTTCCCCCCAAAACTGAAGTTTATTTAAACAAGAATATTTAAATAATGATCAAAACTTCCTAATTTTGATGAAAAGCATTAATTAAGCACTAATTTACGAATTTAAGAAGCTCAATTGAATAAACACCAAGAGCAACATCTAGACATTTCCCAGGCAAAGTGTAGATAGATAAAGACAAAGAGAAAATCTTAAAATTAATAAGACAAAAAAGACAAATCATGCATGGGAATTGCTGGTACTACTTAATATGTAAGCTTGACTTTGCTCAGCAACAAGAGGAGCCAAAAGGCAGCAGAAGGACATATGCAAAATGCTGTCAACAAAGATCACATCTGACAAATCTATTCTTTAAAAGTGAAGGCAAAAATACAACATTGTCAGGTATATAGGACTAAGAGAAATCACTGCTAGCAGATCTGCATGACAATAAATACTAAAGGAAGTCCTTAGTTGTGAAAGGAAGTAATGCTAGATGGAATAGAGAACCACAGGAAGAAGTGAAGGGTCACAAAAATACATAGTAAAAATATAGGTAAGGCCCGGGCAGGGTGGCTCATGCCTGCAATGCCAGCACTGTGGGAGGCTGAGGCAGGTGGATCACTTGAGCTCCTCAGTTTAAGATCAGCCTGAGCAAGAGCAAGACCCTGGCTCTAAAAAATAGCTGTCATTGTGGTAGCCATCTGTAGTCTCAGCTACTTGGGAGGCTGAAGCAAGAGGATAGCTTGAGCCCAAGAGTTTTAGGTTGTTGTGAGCTATCACACCATGGCACTCTACCAGAGGCAATAAAGTGATACTCTGTCTCAAAAAAATAATAATAAAAATATATATATATACACACACATATAGGTAAATAAAAGACTATATAAGTATATTTTTCTTATAATTTTTGTAATAAAAAAGATTGTATTAAGCAATAAAGATAGCACTGTATTGGGGGTTAATATTATAACATAAATACATAAAGATGTGTGATATCTTATATGGCCATAATAACACAAACAGGGAGGCTGATAGAAGTTGAGCTACCTTAGAACACAGTTGCTATATTTTGCTGGAATTAAGTCAGTATTTACCTAAAATAGATTGTGATAAATCAAGATGTATATTATAATCCCCAGCAACTACTAAGATAATAACTCCAGAGCCCAATTTTAAAAAATCAACAGTTAATGGATAAAAACTGCTATATAACTGGGCTCCCATAAGTAAAAGAAGAAATCACAAGGAGAAGTATAAAATATCTTGAACTTGTGTTAATAGGGATGGCAGGAGCCTGGAATCGTAGAGGGTAGTAGGCAGCACTTAATCAATTGTAGTAAGCAAAGTGGTAAAAATTACCAAAATAGGCAGTAAGGTTGTTAATAGCAGCTAGAGCAGAGCCAATCTATGAATATAGTAATAGAATATGTGTTCTTAAGAAAAGAATGGATGGCTATTAAGACTATTGCTTAACAAATCATAATGAGTAGGACTTAAAAATGGATGAACAAAAGGCTAAAGTCATCCACTTAATGAAAAGTCATGATTCATTGCCAATTTCCAGACCTAAGTCAGTTCTGAGTCAGACTCATAACTCATCATCTGAAGGAAAAGTTAGGTCCTAATGAAAAGGACCCAGTAACACCAGTAAGAGTGCTCTCCACTAAGCCCAACTAGTAATTATTTCTCAGTCCCAAAACATATAATTAAAAGGGGCCAACCACAGTGTCTCATGCCTGTAATCCTAGCCCTCCAGGAAACCTGAGAAAACCCCATCTCTACTAAAAATAGACAAACTATCTAGGTTGTTCCAGGTGCCTGTGGCTCCAGCTACTCAGGAAGCTGAGGCAAGGGGATTGCTTGAGCTCAAGAGTTTGAAGATATTGTGAGTTAGGATGCCACTCTTCTCAGGGCACAGAGTGAGACTGTCTCCAGAAAAAAATGTATCATTAGATGGGACATACATAGCAGTTCAGATTTCTCAGTTTGACTTCTTGGCCTACAAAGTAAGAGCTAATGTAGTACAAAAAGTCAAACAGAAGCATCTGAAATTTCTCCCTTCAGTCAAGACCGTGAATTTTACAAAGCAGTATTACATCCTGGAGGTAAGGATATGACTAATGCTATTTTCAAAGACAAAAAAAAAAAAAATCAAGTGACCTGCAATCATAACTCCGTACTACTAGATGAATCAAGTCACAAGTTTGGGTGGGCCTATCAACAATGAATCATAAAGTAGAAAAGATACATCAAAAATTAGGCTTGAGGAAGTCCACAACAATGGTCCACTGAGACATTCCTTATGACCAACTGATGGAAGATGAAGTCAAAGCTTGGTTTGTGGTACAAGCTCAAGATAGACTGCTGCCTCATGATGGACCCTCTCAGGAGTGGCATTTGAAAGAAAAAGGCAAGAAGTTCTCACATGGCAGAAATTCAGACAGAACAGCTTGCCACTCAATTGTATAGAAAGTGAAGTGTAGAGGGAGGGTAAATAGCAGGACCACACCCCTATGGAGCACATTGCAAGGGTACAAGTCAAATCTGTGGAGTGTAGAACATAAATGTCTTAACACAATAATCAAGTAAATGAGGCAAAAGCTATGTTGATTGGTTTGATGTAACCACGTTGGATTGTATAGAAAAATCAACACATCATATCCCACATATGCATAAATGTATTCATGATCTATGTGTATATGACTTAAGAAAAAAAAAAAAAGAAAGAAAGTGACATGGCCCAAAGTAGGGAAGTGGTAAATGACCTGCCTATCTGATCAGAAGCCTTGAAGTTACAATATTAGAAAACTCAGTAAAAGAATGTCTTGAAAACAAGCAAATAATATATGTAGGGGAGTGGATGCAAAATGTGAGAAATTTTATATTGACTTTAATGCACACAGAGGTCATAAACCTCAAAAGATTTCAAACAACCAAGTGGAGAAGATGTCTTCCCCAGTGTTGATAGTCAGCCTCTCTCCACAGACATCTAAGAACCTGTACAACAGGATCAGGAATGGCTTAGCCAAAGAGACCGACACAAGGGCAATGCACGGCTCCTGACATGATCTCACTAAGCTTGATCTAGTCACTAATGAATAAACAATCTCTCAGCAACAGAGGCCAATGCCCATCCCTTAGTATGATGCCAACCCTCCAGTGGACCAGTCTAAGTTTTGGTGGCAAGTTCCTTATATTGGACACCTTTTACCTTGAAAAGGGAAATGTTTTATTTTGAAGGCCATTGCTGTATTCTAGCTATGGTTTACTTTACTGCTCACAGGTCTCAACCAGTATTACTAACTGCATGAGCTTTGTAGAACTGTCATAACAAACTGCCACAAAATGGGTATCATGACACAATAGAAATCTTTTTGTTCACAATTCTAAAGTCCAGAAATTTAAAATGACAGGGTTGGTTCTTTCTGGAGCCTGAGGAAGAATCTATTCCACTCCCCTCTCCCAGGTTAAGTGGCCACAAGCAATCCGGGGTGTCCTTTGCTTTACAGACACGATATTCCATCGCTGCCTCTGCCTCTACTTTACCTTCTCCTTTCTGTCTTCTTCCTTTCTCTCATCTTAAAAATGACACATCTTTAAATATAAGGCCCACTCTAATCCAGGAGGGTGGGTATTGCCTGGTTTCACTTTAGGTTCCTTCTGCTCCTCTAGGTAAATGGTCCTATGATCATCAAAGGCATGAAAATACTGGTTGCTTTGAGTGGGACACCCTGTTTAACAACCACAGCTCATGGGCTCCTACCAGCACAAACTGTCTCCAGGAGGAGGCCTCCCAACAGGTCTAATCATATTTCTGGGCACTTGTATGTGCATTTTGATTGGCTAAAATGGGTTCAGATAATTGCAAAACCTTACTCCGCTAAGTTGAATTGTTCATAAAATTGTTAAAAACACAAATGTTTCTTCATTTCTCCTCATATGTTTAAATGCCCTTCTCATGCAGATTATCCTTCTCCATATTTTCAGGGACCAAGTAACCATTTATTGACCCACAACTTTCCAAATTCCTCATGCCCAGAGTGATCCTCCTCATGTTTTCCATAAAATACAGCTACAGTTGCTTATTCCAAGGGAACCTATCCTCAGCTATTTGAACTTACAGTGTTGATTCATCCATAATCGATTTTTTTAGATCATAAGCGTCTCATATCAGCTAGCACTGTGCTATGGACACACTAGTTATGGGATACTTACTGAATACCTCAATAGCCAAATGAAAGAAATGCATGAACAAACTAATACATGAAAAGTATCTATGTCCCATCAAAACAGAGGTGAATCATTTTCCATATAAATCAGTGACGATGTAAAATCATCACTCCACAGACAGGACAGAACATAAATTCATTACATTGATGTTCTACTTGGATGGAGGCCACATTCCAAGTGACTTGGTTCAAAGTCCCATTTTGAGTACTTGGATATGGCCGTGCCATGCTGTGTTTTCTGTAAAAGGCAATTGTTATGAGGGCCAAAAAAGAACTGCTATGAAACCTGAGGGGACCTTAGCTGCATCCAGTTCCCAGATTGTAAAGTGATTGCTTTTGGGTTTCTACTATTTCCCATTCTCATTACACTCTTTGTCACCAGAACGGATTTATGTGGTGCCATATTCTGCACACATTACAATGTTTGTCAAGATAATGAATAGTCTGAAAATTTAAATTTCCAATACAGTCAGTGAATTATAAAAGTGTGTCTTAAAATATTTCCTCACTCTGTTCACTTATCCAACAAGCTCGGTTTTACTTCCTCTCAAAAGCCTAACTGTTGCCAGGAAGAGGTCTGAGAGGTCAGTGCAGCAAAGATTACAATATTGAAAAGGTCAGCATGGCAAGGCCACTCCTTTAATGTTAGACATTAAAATTCTAGCTCCTCATTCTTATGACAAATGAGAATTTAAAAAATAGCCTAAAATTAACAGGCAACACTCCTTAAAGTGACAAATGGTTATTAATTTCTTTGGTATTCATTACAATAACATTAATCATGGAAAACTCTTTGAATGTGAAAGTAGCTGTTATGTGCAGTTCCATGGGAATTTGGTAGTAATTTAGCATTCATTAATGTCCATTTACAATGAAGTGTTACTGTATTAATCCACTTTTCTGTGACAAAACCTGTTATAGGCAAAAGACATAAAGTCTGTTCCCTGTGAGGACTTTACATTTCAATTGTGAAGCCAACTTATGCCTTCAGTTAAGACTAAAATTGTAAGTGGTCTCCTGATTGTTATGGCTACTCCTATTGAGTCCAAGGTTCAAAGAATGTAAAATATCAAGATGATTCTGAGTACCAAAGAGCGTAATATATTTTCGAAAATTTATACCATTGTTAAGGTGCGTTTTTGCATAAGTTACAGGTTACTTTAGCCAAATTCAATGGCACTGAATGTAGGATTCAGTCATCTTGAAGGTAGGTAGCTTGATGCTATCCCATGCTTCAAACACTACCCTTACTCCTGGCTTGCTGTCTTGTTGCAAGTGTTGTTAAAATGGATAGATCCTACAAAGAATGTAATATAAATGGAAAATATTAGAAATCCAAAGCAATGTCTGTAATCTAGTAAGAAAACAAACAATAAAAACAAATTGAACTAACAACCAACTTTTTAGTAACACCAATAATATTGCCACCCCAGCGATAGTAAAATCCTCATTGACTACTACTATTAGACACTTAAACTGTATGCTTGGCACTGATGTAAGAATTAACATGAACTAACTAATTATTTAACATCCTTATAAAAACAGTACTATTATCATTCCTATTATATATAGTGGGAAAAGGAGCACAGGGAATGCAGCTAGCAACTGGCTGAGCTAAGAGCTGAAACCTGCCAGTCTGGCACAGGCATGGCCATTGGAAGAATGTCACATTACTACCTCTTATCTTGCCAAATGGGGTGTTTGCAAGAACACTGAGCAACATGGTGGGCCAAAATAACAGGACTAGAACTTAGAAACTTTTCAAAAGAAAGCTTAATGTCCTAAGGGTTCCAGGAGAATAAGAAAGTCCCTCTAAATCGGAACTTTCTAAAAAGTACATGCTGCAACAGATCCCAAGAGATACTGCTCCCTTTCATTCTGGGCAGCGAGATGGAGTCTAGAGCAACCAATGCCAGTATAGGTCAGTTTCAGCTCCAGTCTGCCTCTTTCAGGATCCTGGGAACATGTTGGAGAGAAGCCACCAGCAAGACATACTCCTGGTGTGTGCCCAGTTAAACTGAATACAGACAGGGAGGTGCCACACTAGTTAGTCCACAATACACTTCAAAAGCCAACTACTAAGCCCAGCACTGCTGTAAAAATGGAGAGAAGAGCCAGCAAGGCTTCTAGAGAGTCATGTCTTGAGTTGGTCATAAATCCAGCCCAAAGTGTGGCGAATTATAGGGTTAGGTGGGAGGCCAGGCCTGGTGTGCCAAACACCAGGCAGTTCCCTGAATCCTGCCTTCATAGATGTTGAAAACGTCTATGCACTTCAGCCCAGCACTTCATTACGATGTATGCAATCACAGTGCAATAGCTCTAACAATGCATGCATGTTCCACAAATTAGAACTCCATTATTATTTCTAAAATAATTGAAAAAGTTCAATTAGATTTGAATCTTTTCACATTATCACAAGAAACGTCAACATCACTCCATGAAAGAAAAAGAGCTGTTAGATCCTTAAATACAATGTCAACTGTTGTAAATTGTAGAATAATTGCAAAAATCATCTTACTATTTTTGTAAAATCATTTCTGGAATGAAGTTCTTTGTCAACAAAGATAATCAAGAAATTGAAGACATCATGAAAATGATGATCAGAAATTGTATGTAGTCATTTTCAAGCATTAACTTTTATATTCAAAAGTTATTTTCATGGAAGAAAACTGTTTTCTCAACAAAATATGTAGTAAATGAAAAAAATATATCTGGAACTTTATAAATATTTAATATTTACTATCTTTTATTTTTTATTTATTGTTCTTATATAATATAAAAAATAATGGCTGTCTTCACCAAGCCCTAGGGAAACTTTCCTAAATCCTATTCAGCATACCCCAGAATGCCATACAAATATTCTCACAAAAAGGTGAGGAAGCCCTTCTCTGGAGGATGCCTAGAGAGGAAGACACAATGGGGGCAAGCTCACAGAGACCCAGAGCAAAGACATCCTAGGAAGAAAAGAGAGCTGTAAAGTTCCCCTGCCTTTCTAAATGTTTTAAAATATTTATCATGCCCATGAAGACTTTTCTAAAGTGGTAAATTCTCATGAGATTAAAAAGTAAACTCAGTTGAGACTAGGGAATCAGGGTTTGAACTTGACAGGCCAGAGGATGCTGCCTGGAGCCTGACAAACCTCTCTCTTTGAAGATGCTTATGATGTAGCTGCGAGTACCTGGCACCTACGCTGGAGGAGGGGCATTCATTTTCCTTCCAACTGCAAAATCTCTGCCTTCCTAGGGTTCTGCTAGAGCCTACAGCATCAACACCTTGATTACCCCTGTCGTAACAAATGAATGAGCGTAAGTTCTAGGGTTGCCCACGGAGCCCTGGGGGTGCTAGTTACATGTGCCCTGTGAACGTGGTCCAACTCAGGGGAGAGGAAATAGGAAGTGAGTGCCTCTGCTACCAACTCCCCCCCTCCCAGATGTAGGCAGATGTTATTACCAAAGGCAGAGTCTTCTGGATTGAGAACTCCTTGTAGGGAGAAACTTTCTTTTTCATAATACTTACTATTATAGAAAGGTCAGATGGCATATACATTCCCCTGCCATGTATTTGCTGAGTCTTATTGGAAGAAGTACTTAAGCATATTGAAACTTTGTTTTCTTATCTGTAAAACGGGAGTAGACTTACTATGTTCTTTGTAAGGGTTAATGAGATAAGGCTCATTAGGTTCAATGCAACAAGGCCCTCAATACATTTTAACCAATAAAACAATAGCTTTGATTAATGGTTCTTAAACTGAATTGTGAAAGGTACGATTGCAAATGCTTCAAAAGTTCTACTCCTACCTGAACAGATATCCTCACAAGATAATGTGTATGTACGTAAATGTAAGAATGTTCCTATCCAAGCAGCAAGCTAACTCTCTCCTTTAAGTTTAGAAAACAGGTGAGTTTATCTGCTAGTTTCTTCCACTGCTTTTCTCTAACCCTCATATCCTGAAGGAATGAGGCCACAGAGAGTTAGTCAACCCTGCGCTAGGACCGCCTCACATTTCTTCCTTTCTTAGTTCGTTCAGGCTGCCACAACAAAATACCTTAGACCAGGTAATGTCTAAGGACAGAAGATTTTGCTCATGGTTTTGGAGGCTGGGAAGCCCAAAGTCAAGGTGCTAGCAGATCAGGTGTGTGGTGAGGCCCTAGGCCTCATACATGGCACCTTCTTGCTCAGATGCTGTAAGGGGCAAACAAGCCCCCTTGGGCCTCTTTCATAAGGGCATTAAACACATTCACGAGGGCTCCACCCTCATGTCCTAAGCTACCGTACTAGGAATTAGTTTTCAGCATATGATTTTGGGGGTGATACATTCAGACCACAGCACTTATCTTTTCTTCTCCTTGTTGCTTCTTTCTTTTCCTGAGCTTGTGAATACTCAATCTTTCTTGCATCTACTTCTAAGATGAGTTGACCACCTTCTCTCACCCACTGTTTTCTACTCCTTAACTGCCCCCTAGTCATTTTCCTAACTCTCAGATTTTCTGACCCCTGGACTGTCCCCAGCCTTGAAGCCCCAAAGTCCTATTCACCTGCTCCTCAATCACCAGCCCCACCCATCCTTTAAGTCCACCATCAAGCACAGGAAGCTGTCACCCCGTCACTGGACCCCCTCCCTTATTCACACCGCATCTCCTTCCACCCCCTTCACTAGGAAAGTAGGGAGAAACCCTTCATTCTTTTTGAAAGATGATGAAGTCCAAACATGTCATACTGAAGACCCGAGAGCTGCCACAGAACTGGCTTCTCTTTTTTCTCACCCTGTTTTGACCAGCCAGCATGGAGATGCATCAAGCCTATGCTACAGGTTAAGAAAAAAAGGCATGATACACTGTGTTTCCCGACAATAGACCTACCCACAAAATAAGCCCTAGCAGGATTTCTATGCATTTGTTAAATATAAGCCCTACCCTGGTAATAAGATCTTATGGGCATGCATTTTGGCATGGAGAAGAAGACATCCCCTGAAAATAAGCCCTAGTGTGTCTTCTTGAGAAAAAATAAATATAAGACAGTGTCTTATTTTTAGGGAAACACAGTAAGAGTTTACAAAGTGTTTCATTGGAACCATGTAAAAATAACTATGTTTACCCATGTTTTCTTGTGCCTAGCATAGTGTTTAAATGTTATGGTTGTCCCATAAATATTTTATGCATAAACTTATCAGTTAATGAATGCATAGAAGGCAATATGCCAAAAAGGTTGTCTTTGAATGACAGGATTATAAATTATCTTTGTTGTTTTTTCCTATACTTTTCAAGTTTACTGTAACAATCATGCATGGCTTATATATTACAAAAGAGCTTTATTAGACAGAACAAGCAATAGTCAAATATACTCTTAGCACATATGGAGATTTCCTCATAAAATGTAATTACTTTTTGAAACCAGCACAAAAGAGTGAATATTGCATTATTCTATTATATAAATTTCAAACTGGCAGAATGAAGCCATGGTACTGGAGGGTAGTGGTGACCTTTGTTGAGAACTGGCTAATTTTGATTTCTTCATCTGATGCTAGTTACACAGTATTCACTTTGTGGAAATTGAGACATACATGTATTTGCACTTTTCTGCATCTATATTAAATTTCAATAGAAAGTTTACCTTTGAAACAAAAAAAAAGTAATTGCCTTTCAAGTAAAACACTGCAGGAGAAAAAAGATCCATTTTAAAGTTTTTGTCTATTGATTGTAACCTCATTCTCTTCATAGAAAATAAATATAAGTATGAAAATTAAGAAGAAAGCATCATACCAGAACGATTCGGTAATATTGGAAATGGAAAGCTATAAATTGGAAATAGTGATATTGCCGTATTAAAATTCAAATTTTCAATCTTTAAAACAGTCATAGAATTACCTACTATAATAATATGGTTGGAAGAGGTAATGTTTGCTTTTCTTCATAATTACAATATGACTTATTAGACTTCTGACTATGCTATCTGTTAGGTGATTGTTCTCTCTCTCAAAACCAAAAGCCTTTTCATCCTCACATGTAAAGTTAGAAAGGACTTTAGAAAGCACCATGCCCAGACCTTCATTGGTAAAGAAGTGCTCATGTTAGGAATCAGCTGGGTGTTGACCTTCACCAGCACCTTGTATATCATGGCACCAACTGCCTTATCTCATTTGAGTCCTGTGGAATTGCCAGCAAGTTACCCAATAAATGACACCTCCCATACCCCAAAACTCTACTTGGGCAACCTGACAAAAAGTAAGCTAAAATGGGGTTCTCTTTCCAAGCAGGACAGGCTGCGTACAAACCCAGTTTCCTGTGAGATCAGCAGGTGCTAACAGCTGACATGTAAGCCTGGAGTTGAGGTAGTCTATTTGCCCCCTGTTGCAAAGGCTATTCTTGACCTCCAACTAAAAGGGAAAGCAGAAGAGGATGAGAAGCCCCTCGTAAAGCCCATGGAATGTCCCTGTCCACATATGCCTGTCTGAAGTCTCTGCCAAGAGAATGGGGAACTGAGCACACCAGAGACACTGCGAGGGTTCACCTGTGCCCTTTGAATAACAGGCTTCCAAAAAACAACCATGTGCAACAGATATGCAGTGTTATCCCCTTTTAAAAACACTCAATTTTGTGTTTAATTACAGTGCCATCGCGAGCCCAAGCAACGGCCTAAGCTTTATTCGTTACTAAGATTCAGAAATGTCTGGCAGATCAATGTCTTATCTTAGTCCATTTTGCCTTCTGATACAGGAGCACCTAAGGTTGGGGATTTATAAAGAGATTTGTTTGGCTCATTGTTCTGCTGGCACACAAGGAGCACGGTGCCAGCATCTGCCTTGGGTGAGGGCCTGAGGAAGTGTCCAGTCATGGTGGAACGTAAAACAAAGCAGACATTACATGAAAAGAGAGGAAGCAGGAGAAAGAGGGGAGGGGGGTTCCAGACTCTTTTTAATAAGCAGTTCTCCTGGGAACTAATAGAGCAAGAAATAATTTACTACCCCGAGGAGGGCATCAAGCTGTTCATGAAGGCTCTGCCCCTATAATCCAAATACAGCTGCAATATTAGGAATCATATTTCAACACAAGTTTGGAGGGAATGAATATCCAAACTGTATCAGTAATTAATTTTTAAAAATTCAATTGACAAAAAATGGGGGAATTTGTGAAGAGATGCTGAAAACATGGGAAAATATTTCATCTTATTATTAATAAAAAATATATGACATTATAGGATTTATTATCTAAGTTAGCAAAATAATTACACAAATAATTTAACTCTTAGAATCCAATGTTAGGTCATGTTTACACTGTTGGAAATGTGGTACATAAGGAATGCAATGTAGACATACATAACCCAACCCACCTCAATTTGGTCAATATTCCTAATTTTTAAACTCATAGTTTCAGGTAATTTATATTAGGAAAATAATTCCTAAAAATAGTCATTGCAGCAGCATCTAAGCTATATGTTTTTAAAAATAATTAAGTAAACTATTAAATTCAATTAAAATATTGTGTAGTTTTTAAAAATTAATGGCAATGAACTCTACGTAACTGTAAGAAAAAGTGGTTATCAGACATCGTTAACTAAAAAATTCAGACTCAGAAAAGCATGATTCCTATTATAATAATTACATATTATTATATGGTTGTGTACCAACTAAAACTGAAAGAAAACAATACACTAAAATGAAATCTGCTATTCTGTGAGACTTATGAATCGTGATAATTTGTGTCTTTAAAATCCATTGAACTCCATTTGTTTATGCAATAAAAATACATCTAACTAGACAATTAGCTCTTGGGCATTATTGCAATTCTATAAACAACAAAATGCATCATATTTCACCACACTAAAAATGTAATAAACCAAAAGTATTTTGTTTAAATACTTAGAAAATATGTTACGATGGCCAAGACACTTAGCCTTTGAGCCTTTATTTTTTTATGTACAAAATGGATAAATAATATCTGTACTTCTGTCTCACAGATTTCATATTACTCAAGCAATTGATGTATATAAATGTGTTAGTTAATAATATGTTAAAAATAGAATTTGATAGACCCAGATGTTGAAAGTTCAGATTTAGAATTCATACCATGGGGAGATTTTCATGCTTGAATTATATTCCATTATTACCTGGAAAATATAACTAGAGTAAATATAACAAATACTATTTAATTAACAAATACTAAGTGTCAGACAATGTTTCATACTTTTACATACATTTTTTTCCATTATCTTTTGTAACAATTGGTAAGATAGATATATCCAGGAAACTAAGACTCTGAATGGTTAGGGAATTTGTCAAGATAATACAGCCAACTATTATAAACACTTGGCTGAGCCAGGGTTCCTGATTGCCTGGAAGTCCGATGTTAACCAATTATGTTCTGCTGATTTTTTGCAGTTTCTATTCCCTCAGTTTGTATTAGTAGAAGTGTGATATTTTGAAAACGGGTGGCAACATCACCACCACACTCAGGAATGACACAGGGACACTGTATGTGGAAGCCATTTTTTAAGAGGGTATGTCAAAATCAATAAACCAAAGATAATAATAAGGAGATTGGAAACTATGCCACAGAAAAACCAGTTGAAGAAATGGTGCTTGTTTGGTGTGGAGAGTAAAAAGAAAAGACATAATGACAGGGCTGCCACCTTGAAGTACTGTTCCTTTGGGCATAAACAACCATAAGGCAATGATTGGGATGGCAAAAGTGTTTTCATCTGGATCAAATTATTCTCTTATCTTACATTTTCTTTGTCAATAGTTTTGTATGTGCCTCCACTAGAGTAAAATGTACCCCAGTACATTCTATCCTATGTACATCCAGGGGCTGGGCTAGCACAAAAATTTGCTTTAAAAGACACCATGTATACTTACAGAATAGATAAATGAATAAAATGGTAGGACAACAGCTATCTTCCATTTCTGTATGTGGAATGAAATGTAAGTCCATTCTGTTGAATAGCCCTTATTTCCTTCATAAATTTTGTTTCTGAAAAATTCTTCTTGTAAATTAACACGTATCAAACAAAATGTTATTTTTCATTGATTCGTGTGATACATTTAAAGATACTTTCATTCATTTATGTAAAATTAATCTCCAATAGAAAATAACATTTAATTATCCATAACACTTTAACTGTATGTCTCTACCTAGAAGCCTTGGCATTAAGTTTTATGATAAAAGCCAGACATCAGAAAAGAGTACCGAAAATTAAACCATAATTAATTGTCAAAACAATTCTTCATTGAGAAGAATCACAGTCATCGATGAGAAAAAAATAAGAGCTTTGTGATTGGATCCTCACCCAGTTACCTCAATGTTCTAGTTCAGAAAATAAAAATACACCCATTACACACAGAATTTGGTTGGCATGAGAATTAAAGTGCTATACCAAGTAGCTTTCCACAGGGTAGATAGTTACTAAATAAATGTTGCTTCCTCTAGCCTCTGTATCGAAGTACATGGCATTTTGCACAATCCTAGTGTACTCTAGGGCAGGTGGGAAAGGAAGAATAGAAGTTATTTCAGACCTGCTTCCCTCAAGCTTTTAACTCTCACTGTTATGTACTGAATTAAGTTCTTCCTAAAAATCTAAATATTTGAACCCAACCCCCAGTATAACTGTATTTGTAGATAGAGTGTATAAAGAAGTAATAAAGGCAAAGTGAAGTCATAAAGGTGGCATCTTCATCCAAAAGAACTGAAGTCTCTGTAAAAAGAGCAAAAGACACACAGGGCTCATGACCTTGCTCTCTGCACACACCCAGGGGAAGGGCCATGTAAGAACACAACATGAAGTGGCCCGTCTGCAGCCAGCAAGAGAGCCCTCACCAGAAATCAACCGTGACCACATCTCCAAGTTAGAGTTCCAGCCCCCAGAACTGTGAGAAAATTAAGTTCTGTTTTTTAAGTCGCCCAACCTGTGATGTTTTGTTTTGGCAGCATGAACATACTAACACGCCCGCTCACAGGAGCTCAAACTTGTCATGAGAGTTAGGAGTGAAGGAGGCAAGCACCCCATTGCAATATTGAAAATTAAAATGTCCTTTCAGTACTTTATGATTTTACAAGATATAGCTAAAGGTTATTTGTACTGAATGACATGAAAAGCTGAACTATGATTCTTGTGTAAGATTTCAGGACCATGGTTTTTCTTTGTTTTTTTTTTTTTATATGAAATTTGCCTATTCAAGTAAAAACCAACCCCCCAGGAATCTCTGAATTCTTAAAGAGAAGGAAGGCATTGACTAAACCCAAGAGTACACAGACCGGTCTTAGTTTAAACATAAGAGGATCCCAAGATGAGGATTAAAATGCAAGAATTTCTTAGGAAGGTAATTCCAGAAAATATAGGTTGGAGAGTGAAGAGGTGAGATAGGAAAGAAAAGAACTTATAAAGGGTATGATCTCAAGCAAGTTGCCATTGGGGGCAACTAGAGCGCGATTGATGTAGGGAACTGGAAAATAGTTCAAACATGGACTTCAGAGTTATCCCCACCTCTGAGAGAGGGAGGAGTACTTATTTACTGCCTACCTGAAGGGGAGTGGGGAAAATATGGGCAATGTTGGCTTACTCAGTGGGCAATCAAAATGGGCTTCCGCAGTCAAATAAAGTGCCCAGGTAGAGTTGTAGGTAGACCAAGGTTGTTTCCAAGATGATATGGGTAGGGAATGGACAACATCAATAACAGGGCCCTACTGCTCATTGATTTATTCATGAATTTCCCAGCTCCTTTAAAAAGTGACTGAAATCTTATGGGCTTACATTGAATGAAGAGCTAAAAATGAATTACATGGTTTCTTATGCACTTAAGAGCCTTCCACAAGTGAAAATTTTTAAAGTCTATACAAATTCTTGAAGAGGTTAGTATCCCTGAATATATCCAGGAGCTCCCATTACAGTCACAGCACAATCTCTTTAGCAGTCTTTGACAAAAGAACTTTAGAAACAAATGCAAACTGTAGTCTAAGTATTATTTAAACACCATAAATTCCAAAATAATCAGGACTGAATTTCTGAAAATATTTTGTGACAGCTGCTTTTCTATATGACAGTATTATTTTAAATGGTCACTACACAGTAGCTTAAAGAAATTTAGAGCTTCATATTTTTTTCAGCTGTTAATTAGCTTTATAGCAATCGTCTCTGCCCTGATTGTAGCTTTCTGTAACTTCTTGCTGGTCACCTAATAGTATACAAATGGCTTTCCTTCTGATCTGATCAATCTTGGGAAACAAGCAGTATCCATGGAGGCTTCAGAATGCCTGAGGCCTGTGATTTTCCACTGATGTGCCAAGAGACAATCTTAGGTGTGCCATGAAAATTTTTATAGATCATTAATTAAGTTTTTTTGAAGAAGTTCAAAGTGCTGTAAGTATATTCTTTTCTTTTTTACTACTTTTTTTTGATCAACACAATTTAAGTGTGCCACAGAAGTTTAACTAGAGGTTCAATCAGTACTGTGAGATAAAAAAAAGGTTGAAAAACACTGCCTTAGGCTAACAGGGAACTTTCCTATGGCTTTACTAAGGATATTTAAAAATAGAATACTTGTACGTCTCTCCCAGTAGCTTCCTGGGTTTTCATATCAGAGGAGGCATTACGAAACTGCTTGAAAGAAATGCCAGCAGGGGTACATCCCATATGGAGAGTTTCTTCAAGCCTCAGGAAAGCAGTTGTTGCTTGATTTTCTGAATTTCTGCTTTATTAAGTCAGTCAGATCTTTTCTCTTTTCTGAATTAAAGAAATATGCATTGTATGATTGGGATAAAATCATGTAATTGGACTGTCAAAGTAATTATGTAAGGTTTTAATCAAAAATCAATGATTGAGAGTCTCACGTTCTACAAATATTATTAAATCTTGACTAGTTGCTTTGTGTGTATGAGGAGGTTCATATTTTTTAAGTAACTACTTTCATGAACAGATATAATATAATTATGTCAGGGGTCAGATTTGTCCCATGTGTTCTGGTTACATGTAGCCAAAGTTTCTGTTCTTGTTTTATGCCAAGACTTTAAAAATGAGATTGGAATATTCTTGATTAAGATGTCTTAACTTGATATATGAAAAAATGCTCACCATCCTTAATCATCAGAGAAATGCAAATCAAAACTACTTTGAGATGTCACCTAACTCCAG
>CAUYTI010003113.1:0-31643 GCA_963575145.1 Galago senegalensis
CAAACAACAATGATGGCTGCAACCAAAAAATGGCCAGGTGTTGTGGCGGGCGCCTGTAGTCCCAGCTACTTGGGAGGCAGAGGCAGGAGACTCGCTTGAGCCCAGGAGTTGGAGGTTGCAGTGAGCGTGATGCCATGGCACTCTACCCAGGGGGACAGCTTGAGGCTCCTTCTCAAAAAAATAAAAAAAACAAGAGAGTGAATTTCCAACCTTTAAAAAATACCATGTTCTAAATTATAGTCATTCTCATCTTTACCATTGGTTTGTAGATGCCAATAGATTTGAGATAATTAAAAACAATTAAAAAATTAAACCTAAGTAATCATATGCAACAAAGTTCAAATGAGTCCAGTTCTTAATATATGTTTCTTCTAACTCATAACTCTCAGTAATCAAAATGGCTTTCTATTTTATTAGCCTGAATTAGATTTTCATGTCTTTTCTTTCATTTTATATTGTTAATGAAACTGGAATAAGAGTTTTTTTTCTTTTAGGTTGACTATATGATTGCATGTATAGTAAATAGTCTTTTAGGAGGCAAAGCAGGGTCAAGATAACTAATTTTCAGTTCACACTAAATTAAAATAAAAAGATAATGCTATAAATTGTCATTTTGTAATCTGTCTAGAATTTTTTTTTTTTTTTTTTTTTTTTTTGCAGTTTTTGGCTGGGGCTGGGTTTGAACCTGCTACCTCTGGTATATGTGGCCAGTGCCCTACTCCTTGAGCCACAGGCACCGCCCCACCTAGAATTTTTTTTTCTACTTCTTTTACTTGGACTTCAGCAGATCTCTGAACTCTACTGAGCCAGTGCTACCTTCTCCAGGAATTTGTTTTTAAGATTTATTTTCCTGACAACCACAAGGACTAAATTTTATATCCTACAGATGAGTATGAAATTCCGAGCCCCCTCCCCAAATTCTGTCACTCTGTCATTCTTTCCGTTGTAATTGTTCCTCTTGTTTGTTGCTGTTTCCTGCTTATATTGTTTGTTCCTCAATGACTACAAGTTCTTTGGTAAAAAAGGGACCCGATCCTTGCTTTATCAGCTTTTGAATTTTCTGTTGTGAAATAATCCTCAGATGTCAGCTCCCTACAAAGTTTTTTTTTTTATACTTACTGGAAGAGAAGTGGGAATTTGCTTCCTAAAATCTTGCGGTTTATTCCGTTTTTATGACTGGTTCCTCACAAGCTGAGTTAAAATTTTCTGATGTTTTATTTATATTTAAGTATGATTTTATTAGATTTATGTCATTCAGCATATACATGTGCTACTCACATGCTTTTATTATGTGTGTACATAGATCTGTATTTGTAATACAATTACCATAAAGGCTAAATTCTACATCTTATTTGTGAACCAGTCAGCCTGTTAATGAGAGACAAATTTCAACAGATGCTTCAGAGACACACTTCTAATAAAGACTTAGAAATACTTGCTTACTAGTATTCACAGGCTACCAGAGCCTGTGAATTTTTAAAATTCATTCTTTTCGCTCAATATATTTTCATTTTTCTGCTCTCTGATGGTAATGAATCAGGGCTGTTGTAATGAGATGGTTACAATGTCCCAGGTGACTGCGTGATGAGTGAGTCACCATATGAGTAAGAGCCACTGTGTTGTTACCCTGTTATGTAATTTCCAATAAGGTAACAAAAGTACAAGAATTCAGAAGAATGATTTAAGCAAAATGCCGTGCAAACTATAAAATGTGCACAAACACATCCACAGTTTTTCTTGAGATCTCTGAGAGTGAGGTCGGATGATACGAAGTTAGTGGTATGAAATTCCTGACAGGCTCCATACATGAGTAGAAATCAATTTAGATTTCTAGCAGGTGAGTATTAGATCGGCTGGCTTTTGACATGGATCCATGGACTCCTAATGGAATGCAAAATAGTATTTGCCTTGAAGTAAAGAAAGTAGATTTTTAAAAATGTTCCCTAACAGAGTATCTAAGAATGGGTGATCTGTGGATGTTGAATTAGGTTTCATTGTCAAATGAATCAAAATGACAGGAAGTGAACTGAAGGCTCATTATTTTCATGCATTATGTGCTATTTTAATTTTTTGGAGAAAAGTTTGAAGACTGATAGTTTTTTTTTTTTTTTAAAGCAACATCTAAAGTTGCAGATACGAAGATGTCTATAAACAGACTGCCTTCCACAATGGAAAATAATGCCAGCAGGACTGGCGTGGGAGTTACGTGTGTGTACACTATGTTTTCTAACAGATTCATGTAGAAATCTACTAGCATCCATGCAAAGTGGCTGTTTAATGTGTAGTTATTATACCATAGCAGCCAAATTTTAAAATAGAATTAGAGCAGATTAAATTTCTATATTGTTTAAATACACGGAGAACTTTGATAAAAATTCATTCATGTTCAGAAGAGCTACCTTGTTTTTTCTGGACCTAAGTCTTACATTTACCTAATACTGAAGTCAGTTAAAGGAGACTTTTTCATGGTATTTGAAACATGCCTTATTGCACAATTCATTGCGGGAGTCTGAGATGAGGATCGAATAGTGACATCAAATTCTGAAAATTCATACACTTAAATTTTTTTTTTTTGAGACAAAGTTTCACCTTGTCCCCCTTGGTAGAGTGCCCTGGTGTCATAGCTCATAGCAACCTTATACTCTTGGGCTCAGGCCTTTTGGCTCAGCCTCCAGAGTAGCTGGGACTATGGGTGCCCACCACATTGTCCAGATATTTTAATTTAACTTAATTAATTAATTAATTAGTTTTTTTATTTCGAGATAGAGTCTCATTTTGTCACCCTGGGTAGAGTGTTGTGGCATCATAGCTCCCAACAACCTCATACTCAGGCTCAAGTGATCCTCTTGCTCAGCCTCCCAAAGTACTCGTCACAATTCCTGGCTGTTTTATGAAGATGGGGTTTTGCTTTTGCTCAGGCTGGTCTCCAGCTTGTGAGGTCAAGTAATCCACCCGCCTCAGCCTTTCAGAGTGCTAGGATTACAGGCATGAGGCACTGTGTCCAGCCTCCATACACTTGATATTTTGATTTCATATTAAGAAACCATAGAATTTTTTTGTTAAGTCAGTAATAAAGAGTAACAACCGATGTCCGTATATAAATGAAGTGATGATAGTTTTATACTAAAATAGTCAGCCTGTGGATTATCTTAAAACTGAATTCTGCTTTTGAACCCACCAGCCTTGGTATATGTAGCTGATGCCATAACCACTGTGCTATGGGTGAATTCTGCATTTGAAGTGAAAATTAAGGTTTCCCCTCTTTGGGGTCAGAAAGGTAGCATTAGGTTAATGTGCCAATTTCATTTTCTTTTTTTTACTTTTGTTTTCTTTCTTTCTTTTTTTTTTTTTTTTGAGACAGAGTCTCACTCTGTTGCCCTTGGTAGAGTGCCATAGCATCACAGCTCACAGAAATCTCAGACTCTTGGGCTTAAGCAATTCTTTTGCCTCAGCCTCTCAAGTAGCTGGGACTATAGGTGCCTGCCACAACACCTGGCTGTTTTTTTGTTGCATTTGTCATTGTTGTTTAGCTGGCCTGGGCCAGGTTCCAACCCACCAGCCTTGGTGTATGTGGCTGCCACTATAACCACTGTGCTATGGGTGCCAAGCCACAAACTTCCTTTTCTTAAATGTAAAATAACCTTGCTTGGGAAGGTCATTTGTTAGTTGAAAAGACACTTTGAATTTTGGATTAAATATAATTAGAATAATTCAGAGAGGTCTATACAAAGGATTATCATTTGCATTAAATTTATGAAAACATTACTTGATATGATTTTTAACTTAGTCACGTTATTAAAGGTACAGAAAGACCTAATATACTACTTTAAAAAAATAGTATAGATGTAGGTTTACATTATACCGACACTGTATGTCTCTTTTGGTTTTGAGGGAAAATTTTGTGTATATTTGTTATCTTTTATATATACACACAATTGTGGGCAACTAACAAATGATTCCTGTTTGTCTAAAAGGGAAAAAAAGGCAAAAAAAATCAGTAAGAAAATATTGAAAAGGGGGAATAGTTTTAAAGAGAGAGCATCACTCCTAAACTAATAAATATGTAATTTTCTTCAGATTGGAAAAGACTTTTTCAAACAAGTGTTATCCAGTAGTTTTATTGAGAATGTTAAATGACAGGAACAAAAAAAACTTACAAACTGCTGGTGAGAGCGTGCTGTGACTATACCTGCCCTCCTCCTGTGTTAGAACCTACTCTCCATCATGATGGTATTGACAGATGGGGTCTGCTGGCAGTGATGGAGTCATGGTGCCCTCATGAATGGGATTGGTGGCTTTACAAAAGAGGTGCAAGGGAGCTGCTGGACCCTTCCTCCCTGTGAGGACACAGCTAGACGGTGCTGCCGTGGAAGCAGAAAACAGGCTCTCACCACCGCTGAGAGAGCATCTGCTGGTGCTTTGATCTTAGATTTGTCAGCTTTCACTATGAGAAATACATGTCTGTTTTTTATAAATTACCCAGCGTAAGGCATTTTTGTTATAGCAGTGCATATGTACTAAGACAGTTTACAAATCAGTATAACATCTCTGGGGGTTAATTCTGACACCGAATCACTAACGTTAGAGGTGGGTGTACTCTTTCACATAGCATTTCCTTCTTTAGAATTTTACTCTAAAAATATTCAGGAAGGTGTATAAAGATTTTGGTTCAAGGGTCATAGTGGCAGGTAATCAGATAAAGAAATATTAGAAACAATATAACTGCTGAAAGATCAGTTAACATAAATATTTTGGATAATATTTTAAAATGAGGCTATAGAAAACTTTTATAAGAAACCATTCATAGTATGGTATTCTTTTTATTGGGACTTACCAGGATACTTCAGATTAAAAGGGTAAAAAATTATAAAGACAGTATAATTTATACCCCTCTTCAATTAAAAAAAGTATATGTGCATACAAAGAACACTAGAAGAATAAAATATATAAAACACGTGAGCAGGTATCCCTGGCCAGTGGGATGACTGATGATTTTTGTATCGTCTAACTTCCTGCCCTGGATTTACTTTTAAGTTAGAAATATTAAAAAAAAAAAAACTACTCAGAGCCTATAGCTCAGTGGCTAGGGTGTCAGCCACATACACCACAGCTGTCAGGTTTGAACCCAGCCTGGGCCTGCCAAACAACGACAACTACAACCAAAAAAAGTAGCTAGGAGTTGTGGCGGGTGACTATAGTCCCAGCTACTTAATTGCTTAAGAGAATCACGAGGCAAGAGAATCGCTTAAGCCCAAGAGTTTGAGGTGGTTGTGAGCCAGGAGGCCATAGCACTCTACCGAGGGCGACACATTGAGACTGTCTAAAAAAAAAAGAAAGAAATATTTTTAAAATATACTAAAAAAAAGACAAATGTCTGATGTTTGGTGCTGAATAAAGCATAGAAATCAAACCAGTGCTTCTCATTCCCTTAAACTTGTTGAAGTAGGATGTGCTTTTATGACTAAGTTTTCAGTAAACTTCTTTTGACTTGATGCATAGACAAAGGCAAAAAAGATTATTGTTATGCATAAGAAAGGAAAGATAAAATTTACTATTCCGAAATCAAAAAAACTGGTGCTGAGATGTGGAGGGGTGCGCCTTCTGATGGGAGCGCTACCCCAGGGTTTGGAGATGGACTTCTGTTGGTTAACACCACTGTCTGCTTCAAAGTGATTCATTTTTTGTTGAATTCCACAGACCTCCTTCTTTTAGAATGAGTGTTATATAGTTTTTCCAATATTGCTTTCTTTACCTCAGTACATCTAGGAAAACAGTTTGGAAATAAGCTACTAGAATTAAAAAATCTACTTAGTATATGTTGGATTTAATTTTGTGAATGAGGAGTGGCAGGTGGCAGTCAGTCTCAGGCTCATAGTCGGATGGGAGAAGTTTGAGTTCCTCTGTTGTAGTGTTTGTGTGATAGCATTTTTTTTTTTTTTGCATTCCTTTTACTCTGACTATAATAGACATATTTTTGATTCTCTACCTGTTATGTGCCAAATGCTAGGGATATTGTAGTAAACAACAAAGTCTAGCCCTTACCCTCAAAAAGCATGTATTTTAATGAGAAAGTCAGGCCAAAAATAAGTATCACAAAATCACCAATTGTATAATTGTAGTAGGTGGTAAGAAGAACATTAGAAGTGTCCTCATATAGTGAATAATGTAGGGCGGGTACTTTAAATATCCGGATGGGATTCTCTGAGCAATAGGTAGATAAGCTGAGGCTATTAGGCTAAGAATTGCTAAGGGATGGAGAAATTGAGTTCCCACCAAAGAGAATCCAACATTGGGGTGAAATAGGAGGAAGTAGAAAGAGACAGAGTTGGAAAGGGAGGCAGCTGTCAGATCCTGAAAAGCCTTCTAGGTGGCAGTGAGAGGTCTTGATTTTACTGTAACTGCATTAGGCAACACTGTCGTGGTAAATAACGTGATTAGATTTGTTTTCAAGGAACACCCAATTTCATGAGCACTAAAATGTGATTATTTGTAACAATTTTCAGAGTGTGCTACCAGTAAATCCCTTTTACAATATGCTTTAATTGCATCAGCAGTGTGATCAGGATGTACCCAGTCACCTGGAGTAAAGAAGAGTGTATGGGACCTCACTGAGTCCTAAGCACCAGAACCAATTATTGAAATAATTCAAATATTTATTCAGAGGAACTGTGTTTTTTAAAATCTACCATTTATTACTTGTAGTTAATCAGATACGATGCTATGCTCTTTACATGCGTTATTTCATTCAGTCTGTGTGAAGAATACTATTATTTTTGTTTCATAGGTAAGACGAACAAATAGACTCAGTGAGGTAAAGTGGCCAGAGTCACAGAGCTGAAAACAGTGGAGTTGGGATTTGAAGCTGGTGTCCCTGATCCCTAGCTCTTTACAATTATGCTCTATTTCCTATGTTAATGACTGGCTTAAGGTAACTTTAAATTATATTAGTAGTACCAGGTGAAAAAATAAGGCTTAAATTTCAAATTCATGGCGCCATTAGCCATAATGTGCTACCTCTTGACAGAGTTTGTTGAATCTGTGGCCCATAGCCCCACATCAAGAATACAAGGAAGTTAGATGCTGGGGTAGAATGATCATGAGGAGGTCTTGGAACTACACACCAAGCGAAGAGGGGGAATTGGTTTGGAGAATCAACATTTTTATCAACTGAAAATAAACTTGAAAGATATCCTTAATATTTTGCCCAACCAGGATAAGCCTTTATTATACCAATAATTTTCAGCCAAAGGCCATAACTAAATTCTACTGCCTCGGCTAACTCTCCTTCAGTGATATTCAGAGGTTAAAGCACTTTTAAGGCGGGTCTATCCTCTGGCAGTTTAATATCAGTGCATCACTGAGACACTCTATTTCAGATCACGTGAAGTTTTGCCCATCTTCTCTTTATGTGACTGCAGCTCTTCCATGTGCCACTGACACAGCTTGTTTGATTTAAGCTGCCTCTGTCTCCCCTATTTATGGGTAACATACAAGCTGCAAGGATCATTTGATGTGCAAATTAAATTGCAGGTTTTATTTCAAAGGATGACATGAGCTATATCATTTTAACAACTATTTACATGGCTTTTTCTAAACTGCTACTCTGAAAACAGGCATTTCATTCTCTTTATTGCAGTGCTTCCTGATTTAATTTTTCAAAGCTGCCTGCTCAGTATTAGCTTGTTAAAGTGTCCATGTATATGACGATTCCTTGCAGTGTTTTGGTAGGTGCATACTTTGGAATGAAACTGAGCGTTCTCCTGATTTTTTGCTAAGATCACACTCTGTCAGCACTCACAATTTCTTTTTTGTACTTTCCTTCTTCCTTCCTCCTGAGTAGAAGTAGAGGAAGTTAAGTCTCACGTTATCTAGCTGATGGGATAATTTCCTGACTATGTTACAGAGTTAAGGTAAACATAATTGAGGAAGGATTGATACTTCTGTATGAGATGCCTTTTGTTTCTAAATGGCATGTAACATCCTAGAAACACTCATGGTTTTAATAAGCCAAAGTGGTCCTATGTCTTTTTTATTTTTTGGAGTTTAACATTGTGTGGAAGGGACGGGTTTTGGGGGAGGACATTTGAAGTTTAAAAATGCGGTTTTACAAGAACTGTCCTGTCAGTTCTGTTGATAAAACGTTTATCAAGCCTCCTGGCTAGCTCATTTGGTAGCAAGAGAGACTCGTGGTGTGCGGTTGCCAAGCCAGTTACATGGAGTGCGAGCAACATGTGAGTCAGTGAGATGAAGGAGGGCTAAGTGAAATCTTAATGATGGGAGATCATGGTTCTACCTGCCAGAAGCTTTCTTTTCCCCTGCCGCTCAGAAATTCTTGGTACCTCTTGTGTTCCAGAAGAGTCTGTATTTAAATGGGAAATTTTCAGTAAAAATGGGAAGTCTATAAAAATTGGTTTTTGCCAATTTGTGAGGTGAATTTACAGATATCCTCATAGAGACTGATCATTTTCCCCTATTTATCATTAAATTTTCTATTTGGTTATTTAATTTTTATAAAAATTGGCCATTTTATGTTGAACAGGGTAAAACTACTAACTACTATGTTTTAGCAAAAATTGAAGTAGATTTTCTCCTTTTAAATCTGAATTAGGAAAACATAGAGTATTCCAGGTGAATGAGATCTGACACACGGGTCTCATTTTATAGGTGAGGAAGTGGAGGCTACAAGAGGTTGCAGAGCTATTCAGTGGCAGATGTGGCGTTTGGTTTCCTTGTGCTGAGGTGTGTATACTTTAGAAGTTGTCTTTGGTTATAGTACAAGAGGGAAATGAGAAATCGCTGTTTTCTTTTATTTTCACTATTTTTTTCAAGAACTTGTTTGCTTTTTTTTTTTTTTTTTTTTGCAGTTTTTGGCCGGGGCTGGGTTTGAACCCACCACCTGTGGCATAAGGGGCCGGTGCCCTACTCCTTTGAGCCACAGGCACCATCAGAACTTGTTTGCTTTTTTATTGAAGATGCCAAATAAGCTCATGTCTTACTGGAATTGTACAATGATTTCTAGGTTGAAAATAACATTTAAAAGCCATAATCAAGTACGTTTGTATAGTATTTCCTTTAATGGATTCCTGACCTTTGTCAGTTTAAGGCAAAGCTACCATTTTGTTCATTTACATACACTTTTATATAATTTTGTTGTTCATCTTCCTTCAATCAGTATTTCCCTAACTTACAAGACACTATTGCCATCCGTATACTTAATTTAATTACCATCTCACTCTTCGTGAAGAATGTATAATTTTGGTTAATATTTCTTCACTCAAAGAAGTTGCCCATTTAAATATTTTTTGTTTTCTGCCTTTAAATTAGGTTCTACGGGGAGGGGAGGGAGAAGGTTGGGTGGAGGGAGGGTAATTGGTGGGACCACACCTATGGCGCATCTTACAAGGGTACATGTGAAACTTACTAAATGTAGAATATAAATGTCTTAACACAATAACTAAGAAAATGCCATGAAGGCTATGTTAATCGGTTTGATGAAAATATTTCAAATTGTATATAAAACCAGTACACTGTACCCCATGACTGCATTAATATACACAGCAATAGTTTGATAAAATAAATAACTAAATAAATAAATAAATTAGGTTCTATGAACAAATAATGGCTCTAAACCTAGACCAACTCATTTAATCTTTTTTTATATTAACGAAATGGTTCTTCTTCATGCCATATGTTTGTCCTTTTGTATGACTGTAATATCATAGTAGTAGGTATGAGTTTCCCCAAATATGCATTATTTTATAGCTCTTGTTGCCAGATAAGTTGTTAAAGCATTTTATTGGTCATTCTGTCCATATGAATTTAGCTTAGTTCATTGGTAACTGAAATTTGAAAATGTGAAATTTTTTATTGTTTCTAGAAGTTTCTAGAAACTTCTTTTGAATCACAGTAGTACCTTTCTTACTCCCATAAAAAAAGGTGTTAAAGTTAGAAGAAGAGGAAGCGTTGGTTTAGAGAACACAAAGCAGATAATGATCTCATGAGAGGAAGGAATGTTAGACAGATGAGGAACTGGAGTGGGATGATACAGGAACTGAGAGTGAAACCCTGCTTATATTTCTAAGATGAATGAATTGTGACACTGTTGATTGATTCTGTTTGGTTGTCCTAACAATTTATGTAAATGGCCTCATGTCCTTTCGGATCTGATGATCTTGGTTGACAGGTTACATTGCTGCCTATCTTGTCTGCCTCTGATCACAAAGTGTGGGAATGTAGGGCAAGGTTACCAGTAGAGATGTGTGTGAGTGTGTGTGTGTGTGTGTGTGTGTGTGTGTGTGTGTGCACGCAAGCGATTTCTGCCTTCCTTCATAAGCTTTGGAAAAATATGCAGTAATCAAATCTGTCACATTCCAAATATGTAATATTTCATGTAACTACTTTTGCTAAATGGCCCTAACATAGAAACCTGAGAGATCAACAAATACCCATGAGCCTTGCTTAGATTTTTCTAAGCAAGAGTATGCATAGGAATGATTATGGAAGGCTTCAGTCTCTAAAGTTTTTTTTGTTATTAGTATTCTGGACAAAGATTAGTCATATACCAGCCTGTAGTAGATTAGCCTTTTGTAGTAGATTAGCCTATTAACATCTTTACTGATAATGTAGAAGCAAAAGTTATATCAGAAGTCTATTACTTTAATAGGAGGATAGTAATTGTACCTGTTAACACATTATTAGGCATTTATTTCTGAGCACCAGCATTTTTTGGCATTTGGCAGACCCATAGACCCTTATAAGAGGCATTATCTCAAAAATGACAGAGGTTGTAATTGGGATACCTTCCCAAATCTCTTTCAGCTTTCAAGTTCAGTGATATCTTGAAATGTTAGGTTGGAATCTTATATTGTTCATGTTGAAGGATTTCCCTTCTGTACTTTTAATACTGATCTCCTCACCAAAGGGATTATGTTAGTACTTTCTGCTGTTCTCTCCACTGGTTTCAAGACTTTGCTGTTCTCTTTTTGCACCGTTCAGTATCTGACTCTCTTTCTCCATATATATTTTTTACTTTCTATTTTTTATTTTATTTTATCTTATTTATTTATTTATTTTTTTTCTGATGCCCTTCTGTTGCAGTTTAGCTTCCTTATAAAATAGACTTGAGATGGAAATTAGTGTGCAGGAAGTTTATTAGAAAGTGGTCTTGGGATCAACCCTTGCAGACAGAAGGACGGAACCAGTACTGGGCAGGGGGGAAGTTGCTCTGCTGTGCAGGCTCAAATAAGATCTGACCATGTGGGGAGCTTTAAGTGTCCCTGGTTGGGAAAAGAGGACCAGTCTTTATATTCTGTATGCCAACCAGTCTTTGGATGTGGGCTGCCCTGAGAAGGGAGTATGACATTTTGTGGGGAGATTCTTCAACCGAGGCCTTCCTGAAAAGATCTGACTGCTGAGGGTTGTTGGATAGCTATAGCACAGCAGCTGGGCAATCAGACCTGAAAGGGATGTGGATGGCGCACCACAGTTTCCATTCCATCTTTCACAAAGATGCTGGAGACAGTGAAGAATGCTTGGGGAATGGCCAGAATTTCCAGAAATGAGGAGTTGCAGGACAGAGTTGTCAGGTGCTTGAGAGATGGGGGAGTTTAGAAGTTGGTGTGGGAGAGGTTTTGCCAGACAACTGGCTTCTGGCCTTCTAAATACATTTTTAAAATTCTGTTTATACTGATGCTATTCCTTTTTTAACTTACAGAAACCTAATGAAAACTCTGGATGCTCTATGCAGGAAATAAGCATAACTTTATGGAAATAACATTCGTTTTTGTAAAGCCTACTGATGATTTTTCTGTTCTTTGTAATTTAATTATGCTTTTTCTGGTCTTCATATTCAAAAATGAGTTGAGTGGTAAATTTTATGTTCAGTGTATCTGTTCATGTTTCCTTATAGTCGATCATTTTCTCACAGACTTGAAAATTTCTAAATTTATAAGCTCATCTTAATGGGGATTGCTTTTTGTTTTGTTTTGTTTTGTTTTCTACTTGAAGAATCTCATGTAGCTTTGTTTATGGAATGTTGCTTTAAAATGGTTGGTGTTTGTTCTTTCCAGATACTCCTGGGATTTTATTGACCTAGGATCCAATTTCTTAGCTTGAGGATTCTTCATTTTTTTTCTTGGAGATTCTCATACAAGTAAGATTCAAGCTTTAAAACTTATGTCATAGGTTTAGGATTTTAATTTCTGGTTATAGCATTTCCCCTCCCTTCTCACCCAGATTCTCAGATATATGCTGCCATCAAGTCTTTCTAAACAGTGAGTAAATTTCTCTTGCTCCCACTCCCAGTTTCTAACTGTTACTGCAGCCCTTTGAAGATAGTCGTGGTGTTATGGTACCAACTTTATACCATATGTGAGCCAAGTCCTCTTCTGTCCCACCATGAGCATCAAGACTGTTGTGGACACACATGCAGGTTGTATCCTGTGTTGAGGAAATGTGGGGCCAGTAATCTTGCCCAGCTCTGCTCTTTTGAGGGAGCATTTTCTTCTGATCTTTTCTCCTTGAGGGGCCTCCTGTTACCAGTTTCGGTCAAGCCTTAAGTACTGAAGAGACTCCAGTGATTATTCCTGGTGGCCGTTGCTAGCTGTATTTGCTTCCATGCTTACCCCTTTGTTCATCAGTTCCAGCTTTGGTTTGGCACTAGGGAATTCTCTTTATTGCAGGTAAAGCTATGTGTTTAATTTTGTTATACTTCTTTTCTAAGTGTTTGTAGTGGAAAGCTGTCTTCCTTAGCTCAGTTGATGGTATTGCTGTACTTGGAATTCCCATAAGTTACTTATTAACCACCGTTTGTCAGCTCGGACCTCTGTAAGACGGAAGTAATCCTGGTGCACATCTGTGTAGGCTTTATTCAGAGCACACAGTAAGTTCGCATTGAGTTCTAGCCCTTATTATTTGCACCATTTGAAACTTTTTTTTAAATAAAACCACCTTAGGCAAGAGTTGGAAGTGTAGTAGTAGCTATGTTTACTTACTTAACAAGAAGAGGAAGTCTTAGTTAACGCCCCAGAGAAACCAAAGGAGAAACTTTGTCCATTATACATAGTACAATGCCAACTGAAGCTTAGAGTCCCACCCTTTTTTTTTTTTCCTTTTTGATATACCAAAGGTCACTTGGCACAAAAGTGAACTTAGAGGAATGTCCTCCCAGTAGTGCCTGGATTATTGCTTAGAGGAGTTTTGCCTGGACTGTGTGGGTAGGTAAGTTTGAGTTCAGTATTTTCTTTGCTAAGGAGGGCTCTCAAAGGCATAATTATAGTAAAGGGTATTTGTAGACCTTTCAACACGTAGTAATACTTTTTCATCTGAGTAAGCCCTTTGATAATTTTTAGCATTCTGTTTTGGTATTCTAAATGAATTCTGACCTTGGTGAAATTGGTGGTGGCCCGGTCTTCACAGGCTCTGGCCTCCTGTCTTCTAGCTTACAGAGATGGGGATTTAAAGGATTTCTTTCCTTTAGGGCAGGGGTTCTCAACCTGTGGGTTGTGACCCACAGGTACTGTATTTAAGGGCCACAGCATTGGGAAGGTTGAGAACTACTGCTTTAGGTCATAGTGTTTAAGAGAATAATTATTGTTAACTATTGATTATTAACAATTGGGAATGTGGGAAGGCACAGACACAATATATTAATTTTCCCCAAACATTATTTTGAACTTAATCAATATGCAAATACTGTGATTATCCTATGCATATTAACTGCTTTGGACTGTTTATGCAATGTTAGTTATACTGTGAAATCTTGCTTCTTAACCATGTTTAGCCTTCTTAGGTTGTTATTGGCTTTGAGTCCACAGGCAAAACACTGCCAAATTTCTGTGTAAACATTTTGCTTGGGACTGTAAATGTAGTTGAATATGTGTATTTAAACTATTATTTAAGTCCATGTATATTAATAGAACTTGTAAATGTTTAAACAGTCAATTAATGGAAGCTTTAAAAGCAAAACTCCTTTAAGAAATTCAATTTTATAATTACAATGTTTTAAGTCTCAAAGTTGAATTTACTGACAAACATGTAATTCTTAATGTAGAGAAGTCTATGTATTCTTTTATATTTGTAGTTGTCATTGATTTATATGTTATATTTGATCTTATTCAGAAGGAACCTTTTTGTCATTGTTCAGTTACTACTAGTTAAGTGCAAGACTAACATTTATACTATTTACAAACAAAGGCTAATAACGCACCATCATATATTATAGAGAGACCAAAAGTAACCAAATGGTAAAATTACTGTTTGGGCGCTGGGAAATGTGGTGAGTTCTTAAGTTTAGGAGCCATAGTTACGGTTGTTTTGATTGTTTTTTGAAATACATTCTTGGATGTGTTGATTTTCCTGTAATATGTCTATTGTTTCTTAAGCTTCTTTTGCACCATAAGGAACATTATCACTTTACACAAATTTTAACCACCCTGTGCAAACATCACGGGCAGCTTTTCAGTGGCATAAATAGATGAAGATCCTTGAGATGTTTATGGACAGATGTATTCTTACCCTTGCTCTAAAGTTTGGTCAGCTTTACTGGCCAGATTCTAAAGTGGGATGTTAGTATCATGTGGACTGTAAATCTCCTATGTGTTCTGGGAATGGTATGGAAACTATTTTGTTCTTTGATCCACCTACCCTCAGTTTTAGGAAGATATCCTTGCATCTGCCATACCTAGAGAGGGATAAAAAAGGTTTCTGTTTCTTGGTAACTAAACTTGGAAACCGTTTCTTCAGTTTAACTTAATAAGTTGTATATAAGAGGAAATGACTATGGAGAGGAAAAGCCGTTTAGTCTCATTTCCTTGTAAACACTGTAGTTCTGACGGAAATTGTATAGAGAAGTCTCCTTTTTAATTTTCCAGTGACTTTACGTGTCATGAATTCATCAAGGTAGGAGTGAAGTTTAGTTAAAGGACCTGCCTAGGAGTTTTCTAAGGTGACAAAAACCAACTCATTATACTTTAGACTTTTAAATAATAACTTAGTTAAATTGTATAAAAACCTTGTACAGAAGATAGAATGAAGTAGATTATCCTATAGCAGCAGTTCTCAGCCAGTGGGTCCTGACCCACAGGAACTGTATTAAAGGGCTGCAGCATTAGGAAGGTTGAGAACCACTCTTGTATAGTCTTTTGATCATTTTACCTTATAAAATATCCCTAATCTAATTAAATAGTTCAGTATTTAAAAATTTCTTCTTTTAGGGTTTGTGTGTGTGTCTTTACTTGTTTGACATGTAAGCACTCAAGAATTGACTTTTCAGCTATATGAAGAAATTATTTTGGTTTTTTGTGGCATTTGTATACAGAATCTTGCATACAGAATTTATTAACTAGATTTGGGAATTTGATGAAAAGAAACTTATGGTAGTTTTAATCCTAACATATTTTTTAAAATGCTAAAGCAATTTGTAAAATATTATGTGTCTGTACTTGCTAAGGTAAATGTAAGATCTGAGCCGAATAGGTCGGGAATTTCTTAACACTTACCCTTAGATGGAATATCAACATTTCTTCATGAAGGTGTTTGTTTTAGGAACATTGGTATACATTTTCTTGATTACTAAAAATACAGTGTGTCTGACATCTAGATACAACTCAGAATGACATTATTTAACTTGGCTAATTGTGCTATCCTGATCACCAGATTTAAAGCTCTAGTGACAACCTTCTGATATACAAGGTGGACATAAAGTGTGTAATTTAAAATAGTTGAACATAGTAAATTTCACACGAACTTTATGGGTGCCCTGCATTATTATTGTACTGTCAGGCTCCATTATATTCTTACCTTCCTTCATTATTTCAAAAAATGCTTTCCCTCATGATGCGGGTAATTTTTCTTTACTTCACTATTTCATACAATTTATCAGACTAAACGACATAGCTGGTATCCACTAAGCAGAGCCATGAATATCAATCTTGCACACAAAGCCTGGGATTGTGATTGGGGAAAGCCCTCCTGCTGCCCTGGCCTGGCATTCCGAAGACTCTGAATGAATTCTCTTAACTTATTCAAAGAGTGAATTTGTGAAAAAGCCCCTTGGCTTCCTTTGGCCTGTTCATAACTCATGCCCCTTTCTTCTGGTTAAAAATTGTCAGTATGTTTCCCGTTTCCCATCATACACTATTCAGCGTCTGGTATATGGCTTATCATTTGAGTCATATATCTTAATTTACGGCCTCAGCCTCTTGTTCTTTATGCTCCATACCTCTCATTTCCTGCCTCTTTTTCTTTACTCATGCTGTAATTAGAAAGTCTCTCTCATTCAAAATGTAGCCCTTCCCTGAAGTCTACTGATCACCAACTTTAGATTTCTCCTGGTCTCCTCTCCCAATGTTGAAAGTATGCTGCTTTCTACTTTATGCATTTTCTTAGGTTGCTTTGTGTTCTGTCTTGTGAGGGTACAAAGAATTAGGTTACACTGTTTGTATTTGTTAGGTAAAGTCCCTCTTAGAATTGTGTCCCATCCCCCCCAAAGGTATACCATACACTGTAATTTTGTGCCAATTAAGTGGGAGCACACCTCTCCCCCACCCCCACCTTGATTTGAGTTTTTCTCTTGTGTAGGTATGTATTAGATCTTTTACTGGCTTCACATTAGAATTGAGTACATTGGATTCTTGAGTACATTCCATTCTTGTGATACTTTACTAAGAAGAGTGTATTCAAACTCCACCAGGCTAATACAAAAGATGTAAAGTCTCCATCTTTTTTAATGGAGGAATAGTATTCCATGGTGTATACATAGACCACAGCTTATTAATCCATGCATTATAATATTTTACTTCTCCTTGAATGTTGAATTGGAGGCAGTTTTGTCTTGTTTTAACTTATGTTGCCCTGTGGGTGCTTATTGTAAATATACGTAGGTGAAAAAAGAATGATACGATGGTGTTATGAACGACCAACTTTACTTCTTTGTTGGAATGGGCATTTGAGGACAAGGATCAACTGGAGATCTAAACAAATGTGACATGGCTGTCGGAATCAGCGCTGTCCCCGGTAGGAAAACCTGAAGAAACAATCAAAGCCGCAGTCAACAAATGTTTTAAATGATGTTGTAGCATGGCTCAGTATTGACAGGCAAAGAACAACTCTTTCTAGGTAAAGACTTTGGGACAATAGGAAATTGAATAACACAGGCTTTGGAGGTAGTGACTAGTCCAAAGTCCATAGTTCTGACCCCAGAATATTTTTTATGAGTTGATACTTTGAGAATAAATAGGATCAGTTCTGCTATAATGCTTATTTTGAAAATGAGCATTTGTTCCTACATGATTGATATCAGGGAACAGTTTTCAGCATAATGCACATTTTATTGCTTATGCTTGATTTCATCTGAGAAGTAGTAGGTGAGCACAGAATATTTCATATAGCTGAAGTGAGCTGCATAGGAATATCAAAATGCACCTGTGGCGGGGGCAGTGGATAAAGCATTGTGATTGTTAGAAACGCACACGTCTCATTGTAACAGAACTGACTCACACTTGTAATCCCAGCACTCTGGGAAGCCTAAGTAGGTCTGATTGTTTGAGCTCAGGAATTCGAAACCAGCCTGACTGAAATAGAAAACTGAAAAAAACTAGCTGGGGGTCATGGCAGGAGGCTATAGTCCCAGCTACTTGGGAGGCTGAGGCAGGAGGATTGCTTGAGCCCAGGAGTCTGAGGTTGCTGTGAGCTATGACACCATGGTACTCTGAAGTGAGCTGCATAGTAATATCAAAATGTGCCTGTGGTGGGCACAGCAGATAAAGCATTGTGATGGTGACCAGGGTGACAGAGTAAGACTTGTGTCAAAAAAAAAAAAAGCACATGCACACACCTCAGACATCTTCCAGCTACCTCATGTCACCACGTTATAAACCCCACCCATTTACATTTTGCATTACAGCTTTTTCTGATTTCAGATAACCCATCTTCCCCATAATTCACAAGCTACAACCTTTTGTCACACAATTCCTTAAGTGAACGTCAGGTCTTTTCCAAGGTAGGGTGCCATAATATTGTAGTTTTTATTTACTTTTTAACCATTCAACATATTTAAAACTGCTATGGTCTTTATCAGGCTCTTAGCTTTCTTTTTTTAAATGTGTCACTGACAGAGTTTTTGATTCTTGAGGCTCCAATCTTATTTTTCCCATAAACTCTGTGGTTTTAATTAAGTGACTTTGCTTAGCACTGTGATCTTTAGGAATGCACATGTCTCCTTATAACAGACCTGACTGCACTAACATACAGTGCACTAACATACTCTGATAACATACAGAGTGAACTGATTCTTCTCTCCTCTCATCCCCCTCCCCATATTCCTCTTACTGGTGAAGGACATTAATGACAGTCTTTGCAGGGAAAAGCACAGCAGAGCACATAAAAATACTAAAGACCTTTATCCAGAGTTGTCAGAGAAAAGGGGGCTTACATTTACTGGTTAAAATACAGATAAACTCAAAAACAAGTAGAGACCAAGAAGTAAACATATGTAGCCTTTGCCCCTCTGGAATAAAGATACATCTTATCTTCAAATAATAATTACATTTAACATTTTTAAAGCCTTTACCATGCTAGGCACTATGATAAGTGCTTGATGCGGATTATGTCATGTAATCCTCAGAAAACCCTATAAAGTAGGTATTATTACTGTCTTTATTTTACAGATGGGTTAATTAACTTGCCTAAGGTCAATGACTCATAAATGTAAATGGCAGAGCCAATGCTTGAATCAAGTCTGACTTAGATCGTAGCTGTCTCTCGGAGCACTTTGTAGATTATAAATAAATAATTTCTACATGTGTTTTTTCACCTGCACTTAATTACCATCTCTGACCGGCATCACAAATTGTCGTGATCCCTGTGACAGACAAAGAAACCGAGGTGCTCACGCTGAGCGTGAACGGATGATCAGAGGCTGAACAGTGTCGGAAACTAATTCTGATGCTGAACTCTGAATCTTTTCCTGGAGCTTATACATGAAAAGAGGAGAAAAATGAGAGAATTAGGGATAAGGAGGTGAGCTGAACTATAAAAGGGAAAGAAACAATCGTGTTGGAAGATGGGGCACAAAATCCACTGGAGAATGAGCAGGGGGGCCTCTCATTCTCCTCCAAGTCTCATGAAAGAATAAAACCAGCGATTTTAATACCAGATGGTGGTAAGAAAAATCTGAGGTCATGAGCAGAAACTGGTTATTCTGTAAATCCTGATTAGTAATAGACTAAGAAAAATCAGAGGGCAGAGCAAAGGGACCCTGGAGGAAGCCTCAGAAAGGCTTTTACTTCTTTGGTAACATGTGATGTATCTTTGTTTTTTTAAATTCTGAGTCGCCCCACAGGGCCTTACATGTGAGCAAGTATTTAATTAGTGTATGCTACGCTGGAAGTTTAATGAATAGTGAAGATGGTGGTTCTTCAGTTTGGTATTGATTAAGTGAGGTCATAGGGTAAGTCGGGGTGGAACTGATGAGTAGTTATGAACTTGAAGCTCAGGGTCAGAAAACTGTACCTGGCGGACTATTTTCTTTCCGCAAGCCAAGAGTGGTTTTACATTTTTAGCTGGTTATTAAAAACAGAAACAAAGAGACCATATGTGGCCCACAAAGCCTTAAAATATTTATAACCTGGCCCCCTTTGCAGAAAGTTTGTCAAACCTTGATGTGAAATATATTCTATAAAGCAAAAAAAATTAGACTTGTGCCTGTTGAGGAAATCAGATTAGGTAATGTAAAGGGGTATAATATTTCTTAGGGTTACATTTCAAACATGGACCCTTTTTCCCCCATGGAGGAAGGGAACTGTTATTTATTTAGCATGATGTGTTGCTAGGGGCTTTGTATGCTTTTGTTCCTCATGCCCTGGAGAGAGATTATAACCACTTTCCAAAGGAGTAAACTAGGCTCCGGGAGGCTAAGGAAGCCTAAAGTTTCACACTTAATAAGTGGTGGGATTCAAGGGTAAGTTTGTCTGGCTCACTCTAGATGAAAATTTGTTCATAAAAATGAACATAAGAGTATTCAAATTCTCACTGGAAAGTATCTAAGTAGATAACCAAATGTGCACATGTCTAGAAACTTTAGTTCACAGGTAACATATAAAAGTACACACAGAAACTAGGGTAAATTGGAGAATTGTGTAATTTTACTACAAAATTTGCACATGAAGGAATATCTCTGGATAAATTATATAACAAGTTGGAAAAAAATAAAGAACAGGAAATTCAAGTCTCGCATTAAAAATTTAAAAGTCATAGTCAACCAATGAAAGGTGAAGTTCAAACTATTTATATTTTCATATAAAGTACAAAATAAAAAAGCATGTTCTGCTTCAAAAGAAGGTGTAAACTTCAAAAGTATATTTTTGAAAAAGCAGTTGTTAAATACTGGGCTAAATGTCTAACTTAAATTTTATGAAGGAAATTTCAGAGTCCAGTGAAAGTGTTGTGATGTGGATAGATGGTGATAGATCAGTGAGTCGGGGATGACTTCCCATGGAGGGACAATTTGGGCTGACATACAGGAGTTAGATAGGCAGAGACATAAAAGATGATTATTCTAGACAAGTGTGATAGGCCTTGAAGAAAGAAGAGCTTGATACAGTCAAGGAAAGATCATTATATCTCTCAGTGCATTTGAAGAGTGGAAACATCTCTGTTTTGCTCATACTGTATATTGAGCTTTTAAAATACAGTTCCTGCTGGCACATAATAAGCCCTGGGCAAGATTTATTGAGTGGATCAAGAATGAGTAGATGTTTTGCTGAGAAATTCATGGTATAATTGTAAGTACAGGGATTGCCTGGGTGAAGGCTGCTATCCTGTAAAGTCAACGTAAGGACATTAAGCTCCTTAGATAGTTGGTAACCTCAGGTTACCCGAGGCCACTTGCAGCCCAGCTTTCCCCTTCTTAACTACTAAGTATCTGAATGGAGCTTAACCTAGAGACAGTCTGCACAGAAAAGGCAAGAAAGAAAAGATGAACGTAGAGTGCTTCACCTGGATCTGTTCCTGAGAAGGAAAAGTGGATGTGTGTTATCAAATGTCAGGAAGACAGCTGAGGTAGAATGCATATAGCCACTTTGTGACAAATAATAGCCAGGGGAGAGTGTTCTGCGCTAAACATATACTGGCTTCTTTGGGGGCTCACTGGTGACCAAATACCAAATGATAATCAGACTTACAAATTTAATAAAGGAAAGAAATACTCAAATGTTTCCTGTTAGTGGAGCCTTTTTCTTCAAAATCAAATCTGAATTTCTAAATTGACATAATCTCTTTTATGTGTTTGGATGCATGGAGGAATTTATGAAGTAGAAAGAGATGAGGAAGAGGGCTGTTTTCCAAGTCTGTGAAATACAATTGTAGTAGCCATGGGAGGGACTATTTTATAAGATATTTATCATAAAACAGAGATGAAATATTGTCTTGCATAAAAAAAAAAAGGAAGACTAACTTTAGGTGACAAGGTGAATGGGTATAGGAAACAGAAGGACAGAAAATATTTTCAGGGTTATTCTTGAATGCTGTTATTTTTTCTTTTTCTTTTTTTTTTTCTGAGACAGAGCCTCAAGCTATCGCCCTGGGTAGAGTGCTGTGGCGTCACAGCTCACAGCAACCTCCAGCTCTTGAGCTTAAGTGATCCTCTTGCCTCAGCCTCCAGCATAGCTCAGACTACAGCGGCCCGCCACAATACCCGGCTATTTTTTGGCTGTAGTTGTCATGGTCGTTTGGCAGGCCTGGGCTGGATTGGAATCCGTTGATACAGGGCAGGTGGCGCCAGAACCTGCCGCCTTAGCCCTGGCGGTGTTGGTGCGGTGGCAGCCAACAGAGGAGCCAGCAGGCTGGAGGGTAATGCAGGGGGGCCCTAGGAAGCTCCAGTAGCTGGAGGGGCCAGGCAACTGCGGGGAAGACATTGGCTACTTGGTGTCTCTTTCCCGGTGCACGTCTGGCTGAAGGGGGAAACCCCCACCTTTTCTAGGGCTGGTCAATTTCATATAAGTTTTCTAGGTCTGAGAGTTCTGGCCCCTGCTGCTAAATGGAAGGCTGAATATCACTTTTAAGGACCCGCCTTAAATGTAACCATTGAGTTCTGGCCTTCTGCTGCTAAAAGGAAGGCTGGCTGTAACTTAGAGAACCCAGGCCTAAATGTAACCATTGAGTTCCAGCAAAGTAACCCCTTGGGACTATATATATATATATATATATATAGAGAGAGAGAGAGAGAGAGAGAGAGAGAGAGAGAGAGAGCGCGCGCGAGCGCGCGCGCGCGCGAGAGCTGGGAGACTGACAAAGAGAGGGAGCAGGAGAGCCTATTCCTCTACACCTGGGTCCTCTCTGCCAGGAGCGTTGGCATTTTTTGTATTCTTTGTTTCTGTAAATAAATCCTGTCTTAGCACTGATCCTGTTTGGTGGATTCCTTCTTTGAATCAAGGCCAGCTCTGGTGTGTGTGGCTGGTGCCTTAGCCGCTTGACCTACAAGCGCCAAGCTGAATGCTGGTCTTTTTTGACCTATAGTAGCAGATAAGTGGTAGCAATAACATATGTACATCATCATATGATGATTTAGTAATGATGTGTTTGTGTATGTCTGTGTTACTTAAGCTAAAACTTCAGTGAACTCTAATGATACTGTGCTGTTGGGGGTTTAATGTGAAGTCTGAGAAATTAATTGCTGGATATCATAAGTCTGTTTCCTCATAAGAAGGGTAAACAGTTGAATTGAGGGGAGTACTTGCTGAAAGTTTGAAGTTGTTTTGATCAATAATTAAAAAAAAAATACACTTTACCTCCCAAACAGAAGCCTTCAAAGATGTGTTGGGAGGGGTGTTAGTGGTCCTAGTAGGGTAATTACTCTTGTCCCTTTAAAATGGGATGTTTCTGAGTATTACAATTACTACCTTGGGCAGCATCAGCATCACTTGGCTTCTTTCCAGGAACACAGGGAATTTTCACTACTGCAGTCAATTGATTTGCCATAAAAATTCAAATTAATCACTTTTTTAAAAGGAAGTTACATACATACCCTTTTAAATGGGTTTTAATTGCTTTGATTAACATCATTTGGTAATTTTTATTGATATTTAGCATGGAATCTAATAATGCTCTAATTAAAAAGGCAAAATCTAAATATTTTCTTCCCATATAATATTTTCTTCCCATATCACTTTAAAAATTTGATCTTTCAAAACACTTTATTGAACAGGTTTTCTTTTTACTTTGTTTAGTGGATTTTTCTTTTCTTTTCTTTTTTTTTTTTTTTTTTTTTTTTTTTTTTTGAGATAGGGTCTCACTCTGTTGCCCCAGCTAGAGTTCGGTGGCATTATCATAGCTCACCTCAACCTCAAATTCCTGGACTCAAGTGATCCTCTTGCTTTAGCCTCCTGAGTATTTGGGACTACAGGTGTGTGCCACCATACCCAGCTAATTTTTCTACTTTTTGTAGAGATAGGATCTAGGCATGTTGCTCAGGCCAGTCTCAAATTCTTGGCCTCAAGTGATCCTTTCCCTAAGGCTCCCTACAGTACTGGGATTACAGGCAGGACCTACCATGCCCACCCTTAGTTCATGTTTACACAAAGTTTGTCTGCATATTAGGTTGTTTTAAAGCTCAGTTAAAAAGTAAAAAATAGAAACATTTAAAAAACATTTGGAGTTATTTCATAAATAGAAAGAACCATTTATAAAATAGCATATTCCAAATCATTGTGTATTTTCAAAGTAATTTTACATATATGGCCTTTCTTTTACCTCTCAATACTATATCCTGTGAGATTGATGTGTTAAGGGTGGAGCAAAGAACACTACTCCAATTAGCTAATTTGCAGAAGTCACAGGCAAATAATGTTAAAGCTGGACCAGAAATTAAGAGTTAGTAAAAACTGGATGAGGGTTATTTTTTTTTCTTTTTCAAAATACAGTTCAATTGATTGCTTTTGTATGTTGTGTTTCTTCGTTTTAAAAGTATAATGATAATCTAGTTGAATTCAAATTTAGAAAATATGTGCATATATGTATAGAGGTATGTGTGCACACTTACACATACTCTTACAGGGTTTTATAAGAACTGTTATTATTTGTGTATGTGTGTTTGCAATAGCATTATTGGATTTCTTGTATAACCAGCAACTCTACGATGCATGAGCTGTGTCCTCATATGTTATTGATATGCACATTTAAAATTAGTCACAATGGAGTTTGAAGAAATTATGGAAATGGTATGGGTAAGTCTTAGTTTTTTCAAAAAATATATAGGGCAGAATATACAGTTGGGAAGATTTCCAAATGAATGAAAGAAACAGATAAAATTAGCTCAGAATTTGTTAACTTTCCTCCTTGATCTAGTTTGCCTTCCAGAATGCCACCCTGGGCAGTGCCTGTGGCTCAAAGGAGTAGGGCACCGGCCCCATATGGTGGAGGTGGTGGGTTCAAACTCAGCCCTGGCCAAAAAAAAAAAAACACTGCAAAATGCCACCCTAGTCATCTCATTCACATTACTTAAGCATTGGTAATATGAATGCTACTCCTCTTTTCACTTACCATGTCCGAAACAGTTAAGTTCAAATTCCTACATGTACTCTGCAAGGCCCCTCACAGTCTGACATTGAGCTTTTCTCTACCACATCTTTTTGTATACGTACTTCATATTGTAGCCACATTGAACATCTCACTGTTCCCCAAAATTCACGTCCTTTCATATGCTTTGCATATGTCTGGAATGCCCTCTAACTGCCCAGGCATATATCAGCTGGCACAGTCCTCTGTGTCTTCTAAGACCTGATTCTGCTGTGTCCTCCTATATGAAACAGCTGCCCCAGGGAGACACTTTCATAGTATATTGTTCATACCATGATTATAGCATTTACTAAAATGTGGTGTAATTTGCTGTTTGTGTATCAATCTATCTTGCTTAGCTGAGTGCTCTTGGAGGAGAGAAACTATGTTTATTTTATGCCCTTGTGCAAAGCATGCCTTGTAGGGGATAAATGTCAAAAATAATGAATAAATTTCATAGGCGTTTTGCTCACCATATAGGATGTTTGCCTATAATAAATAATCACTGAATGCATAGGCTGAAATCACTCTCACAGTTTCTTTCTTTCTTTTTTTCTTTTTGAGACTGAGACTCACTCTGTTGCCCTGGGGTTAAATGCCATGGCATCACCATAGCTCAGGGCAACCTCAAACTCCTGGGCTCACACAATCCTCTTGGCTCAGCCTCCTCAAATAGTTGGGATTACAGGTTCCTGCCACAACAGCTGGCTAGTTTTTCTATTTTCTTTCTTTCTTTTTTTTTTTTTTTTTAGAGATTGGTCTCACTCTTGCTCAGGCTGATCTCTAACTCCTGATCTCAAGCAGTCCACCCATGTCAGCCTTCCAGAGTGCTAGGATTACAGTTGTGAGCCACTGCCCAGTCTCCTTTCATAATTTTAATCATTATTAATATACAGGATATATTTATTGGATATAGTAAAAAGTATCAAGTTTGGTCTTAAATTGCTGAGCACACTGGCTTCACAGACATTCTCTGGAGTCCGTCTATCCCAAGTCACACTTAAATGTTAATGACATAATATATTGTTACTCCCAGAAGTGTTTGTTTAAAAGTGCCTTCTGGGATGAAAGTACTTAACTGAAAAGAATGAATTAACTTTCAGTAGTAGAACTTTATTCATCATGTCACTTGGATAAACAATATGTTTTAAGAATGACTCTCTCAGCCCTAAAGTCACACTGGAGAAGCAGGCAGGAGGCTTCCCCAAACACCTCTGACTCCTAAGCATCTTTAGGGTGTGGTTAACAACAGGAATACATTCTGTTTCTTAGGCTATTCCTGTAAGAGGTTCACCCTCCTGGGATAAATATGTCCTTTTGCTTCCTAATAATCTGCAGGTCCAAGAGATGTGGCTTATTTCAGAGTGCTTAGTCTGCCTCACTAGCCACCTAGGAATTTCTTTTTCAAATGTTTAGACCTAGAAACTGCAATTATTTAAACATTTAAACTAGTTTCCACAAGCCAGTTGTAGATGAGAGTGAATGCTTTTTAGCTGACTTGACATATAAAAGGGTGGTCTTTCTACTGAAAGCAAAATACTGCAGGAGTCAGATGTTTGAACTCTTTTTTTTTTTTTTTAGATGTTTGAACTCTTTACAGCCCAAGATTACTCAAGAGGAAACAGACACCAAGATTCAGTTTAATTGCTTGTTATTTTGAAGAAGGAAATGTTAATGTGTGTTTTTCTCCCCCACAGGCTGTGTCCAGGGCAGGATTATTTTGGCATTTTTGTAGGTCTGTAAGATATTTCCAATGTTCTAGAACTTAAAAACAAGTGGGGATTATAAGTGTAGTTGGACAGTAGTTGTAGTTGGATTCTAAGTGTAGTTTCAAGGCTTACCCAGGTAGTTGTTCTCCTTTTAGGTTAAAGACTTGGCCTTATTTGTACTCAAGTCCTATTGATATAATAGTTTTATTAGAATTTGTAAGCTAACGTATAAGAAAAACACATTTGATCTAGGCATGGGTTATATATATATGGAATGTTGATAGATACCTATATATGTGTAATTGTGTGTGTGTGCTTCAGTGTGTTTAAATATTAACAAGTGCTCCAAGAGGTGGGGTCACACATACAGATGCAGCGTAGAAACTGAGAGTTTGGGCTCTTGTGTTGGTCTGCCTGTGTTTGAGGCTTTACTGCATACTAACTGGGTGATATTAGGTGAAATACTTCCTTATTCTGTGCCTCACTTTCCTCATCTGTAAAACAGAGGTTATAATGATACCTGACTCTTACAGAAATTATGTTTTAAATTAAATTAATGCATGCAAAGAACTTACAATGTTTGACACATAAACGGGCTTAATGTTATTTAGTATTTATGTAAATTATCATTGGGGATACAGACGATTCGGAGAGGGAAAATAATTATTTTCAACTCCCCTACCCCCAACTATTTTGAAGCCAAGGCATTCATTAATTTTGTGGGTTAAAATAATAAAATTGTTTCTTTGTCATTAAGAGATTATGGTATAAAGGAGGAGATATGTAGGCAGTCTGTAGTTTATTCTTTATAATATACCTTGCATTAACAAATTTTGACTATTTGTAAAGTCTTCTCTCTCATGACCATATCTTTGTGGAACAAGGATGGCTTGGAAAATATATGTCTTTTTGTTCATTTCATGATAGACCTCAATTTTGTCTAATCAGTGTTTGAAGGAAAGGGCGCTTGGATGGCCTTCCTTCCAAGAAAAACACTGGGTGTTTCAGGAAGTGGTCTTAGTGAGTCAGAGGATAATACTTTTTCCTCTGAGTCAGTTTTGAGCCTCCTTCATAGAAATAGGCGTGCTTTTACCAAAAGTTCTGCTTTCCAGATCAGATGTGAAAATCATCGATACGTGACCACACCCCCAACAGTGCCTCCTTCATTGGTGTTTCTGCTCTGCTAACATGGAAAGTCTTTACCTCATTAGGACTTTAGAAATTTTGATAAATACTTTTTAAAAGTTTCAATTCTGCTCTGTACTTCTAAATTAGTTTCTGATTTACACCAATTTTTGCATCAGATAAGAGTGGGGTCAGGTGGTCATTTTGGTAAGTTATAGAGGAATTTACGTTGGTAATAATATCCACTTTGGTCACTAAAATTCTATGACTTTTCTTTAGCACATGTGTATAATAACTCTCTACAGCACAATTGGAGTACAAGGATTATTTTATAAACGACTGTAGGAGTTTGTCTTACTATGTAAGGAGTTGCAAAAGAATAATTGAAGTGGTTCTTGATAACTACGGTAAAAATTGTTAACATGAGAACTGTTAATAATTGCTCCAAGACTAGATGTTGTTAATGTTTAGTTGGTCAGGGAAGAATTTTAAGAGGGGGAGGAATTAAAGAATTTAGAAATTGCTAGATAGCAAGTATAAAGTAGGTTAAAGAGCCTTTAGGGTAGGGACAGATGCCTGAATGTGTCTGTGCAAGATATACTCAGAAGAGAGTGTGGTGGTAGTGAGGGTTTTTAGGTAGTACTGGAGAGGATATGGACAACGGGGGACATTAGTTAAGGCAAGATTATGATAGAACTTGAATGGTAAGCAAAGAAAGGTTTTGTGTGGATATGTAGTTGGTAACATTATTTACTCTAATTGTCATATGTTTCTCCTGAGCTGTACTTGGTTGACTGAAACTGATTTTTACTTTCGTGAATTTACTTTAATGAAATTCACTAGTACTACTAGTACTAGTATTGAAAGAAAACTTCTCTGTTTCTGTTTCTCTGTAATATATCGTTCTTCAGGAAGATTAACAAACAGATCTCAAATAATCTGTGTGTGCGTTTGTATATAATCCTTAAAATAATCTGAGTCTCATTTTACAGTTGAGTAAACTAAAGCTTAGAGAGGATAATGACTTGTCCAAGGTCACAGAGAGATTGTGGAGGCAGGATTTACATTCAGGGGTGCCCATTTTTCCACTGTGTTCTTTTTCACTGGGCCACTATACCAAAATAAAAGTATTGGAATATACTCAGTAAGCTTTTATTGTTTCCAGTATCTCTGTACAAAGAACTCAGAGGCATGTTCCTTCTCAGCAGAATTATTGCTTTCTTTTAGGAATAGGAAAGTGGGTTTTGGCTACTAGGAAATTACCTTGCAGGGATGCTTTCTCCCCTTCTTCTGCTCTCAGGGACCATAGTAGGACCATTTTTGTTTTCTGAGAGCGCATTATTACTATTTGAGCCTCTATAAAATTTGCAAGGGCAATTGAACAAGTTTAGGGAACACATATGGGTTGTTGCAGATCACCCATCCTTTGCCCATTTATATTAGTAGATTGAGGTTTGTTTTTCATTTTATCTTAAGCATTTAGGCCTGGATTAGTTGGAGTGTTTGATTTTCTGTCTTGGCATATATACAGTTATTACAAGACTATGATACTTTGTTTCATCCTATTTCCTTTATGGTGAGGAAGCAGCCATGTGGCTCTTGGCAAAACTGGCCTTCCCTGAGGTTTCAATAGTGCCAATTGTGATTAAACACCATTTGTGTAAACTGAATCTTGACGTATCTCACTAAATTCAAACACTTGTTTCCCAGAAACGAGTTAATATCTACTGGAAAGGAATAGGTCAGTCCTTAGGAAAGCAAGGAGATCGGACTTGTTTTCCCAGCTAACTATAATAGCCCCTCAGCTAACTGTAAAAGTCCTGCTGCTATATGCTTTTATATTCCCTTCCCAGGGCTTTGTAGCCGCTAAATTGTTCTTTTTTAAAGAGTTGCCAAAGATTTACTTATTTTCCCACTCCATTTGGGGAGACAAGGAAGTTGGCTGTCAATAAGAGAGATGAAGAGGGAAAGGTTGGAAGAGGCACCGTCTCTGGGTGTCTGTTTACAGTTGGGACTTTGGGGGGGTTTAGGGAGTGTAGTTGACGTTGCTTGCTCTTTTCCTTGAGTAAGTAGTTCTTGTTATAACGAAGCTAGAGATGCTAAATATTTTCTAGTTTCAACGAGTTAAAATATTTTCTAAGGTTTTTTTTTTATAACATTTTATTCTATTTTATAGGAAGATTTGAAACAAACATCTTCATTTGCCAAATAATAAAATATTCATAGGTATAATTTTTTAAAAGGCTATATGAAACTATAAAGATAGTCCATTTAACGTCTGTGAAACAGTTTCACAAAGCCTTTTAATACATAGTTCCTTCATAATCATTCCTATGCTCCCATTCTTTGTAAACTATTTGTTGGATATAAAAATGAATTTTGGTTTTATTGATCACCATGATACAACTGGAAATATGTTCCCACAGAAGAATATTGGTGAACAGTTGTAATAGATGTGAACTTTGCAGAGCAAAAGTCAAAATAATGCCATGCCCTTTAGAATTTTATAATCTTTTTGACACTCTAGGGCAGCAGTTCTCAGGCCCGTGGGTTGCAACCCCTTCATAACATTGAAAATACATCACGGCATTTGGAAGGCTGAGAACCACTGCTCTAGGGTCTTTCTTCCAGTACTTCTGTTTTTTTCGTGATACTGTTAATATTTCTAATAGTCCTGATCATCTAAAAGCTTTTACTTTATAGACTTCCTGAATCCAGTTCCTTTTCTTTATTGTTTATCAGTAAAACTAGATTATCGGTTCTTTTCTGTATAATATATGGACTACCATTTGTAATACATTTGTAGCAAAAGAAAAAAAAAATCCTTGTCAGTTCTTTTTTAGATGTTACCTGAGGTGTGATGTTAAGTGAAAAAGTAACTATGTAACCCTTGTTATCTTCTCTGTGGCAAAGTGGTTCAATTTTATTCCATGTGGTCAACTTATTAGCTCTTGGGCACTGAGCATGTCATTAAAGTTTATACCTCTCTTAAGTCATCTGTAAAGCAGGAATGATAATGGTTCCTGCCCCATGGGGTTGTTGTGACAACTAGAAGAAAATATTGCATGGAAAGTGCTTAGAACTGTGCCTGCCACATGACACTGAGTGTGACCTTCCAGTGACGCTGCCGCTGTTCCGCCTCTGTGTCCTTCCACTGTCACTGCTATCGGCAATTAGTAATAGTTCACTTTTCTTTAGTGCACTGATTTTATAAAATCATTTGGCTTACAACGAGGGATGACATTTATGCTAGCTAAATGATACCCGGTTTATTTAATCAAGAGCTGGAATTGATTTAGAAAAGCTAAAATAAACTTGTTTTTATTAGCAACACATTTTAATTAGATCAGATCATGCTTTTCCCCCAAGATTTACCTTCTTCAGACTACAGGCCGGCATTTTCCCAGTTGCTTAGAGAGAGGAACTATGGGAATGGAAAAAAAGAAACGCAAATGTGGCATTTTTAGCCCCTGTGATAATTCCCTCTTCAAATAGCTTCTTCCTTCTGACCTCAAATAGCCAATTTACCCAAACAAATTCATCTTAAATTCCCAAGAATCCACCCAGTGTGATCCAGGGAGTGTGAAGGTTTTCTGGTGATTTTTTCCTTCCTCTGCTAATCCCAACACCATTTTAAAACTTATTAATTCGCTGTTGGGGGTTGCATTTCTTGTCTGTTTCAATTCCAGGTGCTCAAGTTCAGAAACGTGATTCCTGGCAAATAGTTTTTGGGCCCCATATTAGACAAAATATTGTAAAAAAAAAAAAAAAAAAAAAAAAAAGGTCAATTTCTGCCCAAATGGAATAGAAGAAGTTCAATTACTTTTCCTCTAACTTCCCAACTCATCAAGTCCAGGTTCTTAAAGTCCTAAAGTTAGTGTTTCATAGATTTTACTACAGGATTTTTTCATTTGTGTGCTGTTTCATAGCTATTGTCTTTTGTTTATATTCAGACTGTTAGCTGAAATAGTGTCAATAATAGCATTCTTGTTCTGAATTATTTTTGTGTACATTTCTTTGTCAAGAGAGTACTATTTCTATGTACCAGTTTTTTCTTTTTACTTTAGGATGTAAAAGTAAAAGTTTATTTTAAATTTAAGAAGTGGGGAGAGGTAATGTGCGCCAGTCTTGAAACATTGAAAACGCTTTGAACAAATGTACATTCTTTGTTTCAGTGGTTCACTAGTTATCCTGAATTTTAAATGGGAATTTCTGAGATAGCATTTTCAGAATGAATCTCTCTGTACCATATTTTTTTTT
>CAUYTI010003118.1:0-23156 GCA_963575145.1 Galago senegalensis
GTGGCGGGCGCCTGTGGTCCCAGCTACTCGGGAGGCGGAGGCAAGAGACTCGCTAGAGCCCAGGAGTTGGAGGTTGCTGTGAGCTGTAATGCCATAGCACTCTACCCAGGGGGACAGCTTGAGGCTCTGTCTCAAAAAAAAAAAAAAAAAAAAAGTATTTTTCTTTCTGTGTCTGCCTTATTTCATTCAGCATGTCTTCCAGGCTCAGCCATATTGTGGCAAAAGGCAAGATGTCCTTCTTTTTTAGGGCTGAGTAATATTCCATTGTATGTATGCACCACAGTTTCTTTATCCATTTGTCCATAAAAGGCAGTTAGGTTGTTTCTGTATCTTGGCTATTGCAAATAATGCTTTGATGAACAAGGGAGTGCAGATATCGATATGAGGTGGTGATTTCACTTCCTTTGGTTGTCTGTGCAGCAGAGGGACTGCTGGGTCATATAACAGTTCTATTTTTAATTTGCTAAGAAACCTTTATACTTTTTTCATAATGGCTGTACTAGCCTACATTCCCATCAGTAGTATACAAGAGTTTCCTTTCTCTCTCTTTTTTTTTTTTGAGACAGCCTCAAGCTGTCCCCCTGGGTAGAGTGCCCGTGGCATTACAGCTCACAGCAACCTCCAACTCCTGGGCTCAAGCGAGTCTCCTGCCTCCACCTCCCAAGTAGCTGGGACCACAGGCACCCGCCACAATGCCTGGCTATTTTTTGGTTGCAGCCGTCATTGTTGTTTGGCGGGTCCGGGCTGGGGATTTGAACTCACCATCTTAGGTGTACGTGGCTGGCACCTTAGCTGGTTGAGCTATAGGCGCCAAGCCAAGAGTTTCCTTTCTCTACACCCTTGCCAACACTGATTTTTTGACTTTTTGGTGATAATATTTGGCTCCCACTTTATGGATTTTCAGAGAAGTAAAAATTCCAGACCACTTTTATTCATCTTTGTTTGTGGTTGTTCCTCAATTGCTTGCTTTATAAAATAAATGTTTATCATTTGTTTTTGTTTTCTTTCTTTTTTTTTTTTTTTTGAGATAGGATCTTGCTCTGTAACCCCAGCTAGAGGGCAGTGACATCATTGCAGCTTGCTGGAACCTCAAACTCCTGGGCTTGAGTGATCTTTCTGCCTCAGCCTCCCAAGTAGCTAGACACTATATGTTTGCACCACCATGCCCTGCTGTTTTTTTCTATTTTTGGTCTTGCTTTTGCTCAGGCTGGTCTTGAACTCATGACCTCAAGCAATCTTCCCACCTTGGCCTTTCCATAAAATGTGTGGAGGAAATGAGCTGTGACTTTTGATATGCCAATGGCAAAGAAATAAATAAAATGAACACATAAACAAAAAAATCAAAAGACTAAAGAATATTTTTCTTTAAGATTTTAAAATATTTTAATTATTTTTCTCATTGTGAATACATATGTGGTCATGGAGAATTTATAAAATATTAAGAGGTTTGCAGAAGAAAACAAAAATCACTTCAAAACTGCATAACTTAAGAGTTAATTATTGTGCAAATTCTGCTGTATTTCTTTCTATTCTTAATATTTTTGAAAAATCCAGAGTTACTTGAAATTTGCAAAACATACCGAAAGGAATGGTAGGAAGTTCCTTTTTTCCCCCTGCTGGCATGTTTAATCTTATACTAATGAAATAGTGGAAGAATCTAGTTTTCCTTTAAAAATTTATAGAAAAAGAACATTTGTAGGCACCCATGGCACTTCCCTCCAGTGGGCCCTACTGTCTGGTAGCTGGGAAGTTTTTTCAGTGTCTTTTTTTCAGTTTGGCCGGGGCCGGGTTTGAACCTGCCACCCTCGGTATATGGGGCTGGTGTCCTACTCACTAAGCCACAGGCACCACCCCTCTCTCAGTGTCTTAATCTATATTCTTCTTTTTATTATATCTGCCTCTAGTTCTGGCAGCAATAGAAATACCTATATTATTCAATAAACACAAAAGATAGTCACATGCAACTTGCCTTTGAGGCAACTAAGATTTTACCAAAGTAGTGCAAGTCAAAATATAAAGCTGAGAAGGAACCAAACTGTCTTCTTTATTGTGCGTGGCCCAGGACCTTGGTTATATCTGAGGAAATGGCAGGAGGTAAAAACGAAAGCAAAGGTTAGCTAGGAGACACTTAGGGACCACATAGGGAAACTCTTTTAATAAGAGAATCATAACAGATATCTGTGAGCAGATGTGCTTCTCTTTAAGAAAACTCAAAGCTCTCCCAGCCGGCTGTGGGACTCTCTAGTAGAAGCTAATGTGGGTAAGTGCCCCGTCCAGGGTCTGCAACATGGAAGGACTCATTAGGCATGAGCTCCTTCCTTGCTACAGCGAATGTGTGTTCCTTTGCATGAACAACCTTCCAAATCGTGTGTCATGCTCTCGAACGTGTAGATAGTATTTTAATGAGGTAATGAAGTTCGACGGCATGGACACAGACATTGGCATTGACCTTCCGTTCACACTGCACAAACTTTCTGCTTCTTCACATTGGTAGGACTCATGAGGATAATTTCAACAAGAGTTACAGGAGAACTTATTAAAGTTGCTGATCAGTGAATACAAAAAACTTGTGTTTCTAAATCTTCTGTGAAATTACAACCTGGTTTTATACAGATGTGCTTATGTCTTTAAAAAAACCATAGATTGGGGTTACCAGTGTATGTACATGGGGATCCAAAGTTGCAGTAGTACCTGAGAATCTGAAAATGTTCAAGAGACATACCTGCAGCTACCAGGGCCCAGGCCGCCCTGCCAGGCAGGCAATAAATACAATACGGTGTGCTCATTCCCTCTGGTGCTTACTCTATCTTTTCATGCTTGCATTTCCCTCCACCCCCACCCCCTGTGCATCCCCACCCCCCTTTCCCATCTGCAGGCTCCCTATTCTTATCAAAAGCTGCTCCTCTTCTCCAGATCATGTAATGCCCGTTACCATGGCACCCGGGTACTTCACATTATTAAGACAATCTCTTTATTAGTAAGCCAGCTCCTCCCAGGAAGCCAGGAGCCTTGGAGCCCATTTGACAAGATGATGATGAACCTATGTCTTGGAGGCTTAGAGATTTGTCAGGGGGTCAGGACAGACAGGTCCGGAGAGTGTGGACCCCGTGCTGCCCTCCTAGCCTGTCCCTCACTGCCTGGAGAGGGACTGAAACTCTCCCAGCCATATTTCACTCCATCGCCTTTTCCTTTTCATCATGCACTCAGAATAATTATACGCATTACCACACTTCACATTTTACAAAAGGCTTTCAAATACATCCCTTCTTTCAATCCTCCCAATATCTCTGCAAACTAAAAATTTTGTGCTCATTTTGAAGGCTGAAGAAACTGATAATAAGAGGGTTCTGAGTGCTCAAGGTCACACAGACACTCAGGCAAAGCTGGCACTCAAAACCAGACCCTGCTCTGTCTCTGCAACCACTCCCCTTATCAGAGAGACAGGCAGACAGACAGACCTACAGGGAGATAGCCAGATAAAGACTTCTATGCATTTGGCAGAACGGGTGCTTAATAGTCATTGATTTGTTGGACTAAATGTGTCTCCTTTTGAATCAAACATGATATTATAGACTCACCAGTACAGGCTTTGAATTACTTTCCCAGTAGAGGAATAGATCTAACGACTATATTTTTGAGCACTTGCTATGAACTCGGCACCGTCTGAAGTGCTGGGGGAGGACAACAAGTATCCTACATCACTTATATATTTGAAGACAGTGAGGGTGAGTGGGATATATCCATGCACACACAGCCATCACCCAGTGTAGGGGTGATACATTCGTCTGTTCGCTGACTATTTCTTGCTTACTCCCTACGTCCCAGGCACTGAGGAGTGAATAAAAGCGATACGGGTCTTGTCGTCTTGGGATTTCCATCTGTGCAGGCAAGTAGGCATTAAACTACCAGCTGGATTACTATTTATGAACGGCTGCAGAATAAGAGTATAGAAACACAGGTTCCAACTTTGACCAGGACGTGAGGATGGGGGACGTGGCAGGGAAAGCTGCTTGCTGGAAAGACGTCTCTTCAGAGAGGTGGGATGACATGCCCTGTCCCCCAGAAGGAAGCTGTGCTCCCTGCCTCGTCACACTGAGGTGAAGGAGTCCCTGGTATGGAGGCTGAGGTGAAAGCCTGGTCACCAGGGATGGGTTTTAGTAGCAGCAGGTTGAATATCAGTTTGTGGGGCTGCTTCACATTGACAAAATGCAACACAGGACTTAGCTCGACGTAGATCAGAAATAAGGGTAACAGGAGGTGGAGATGGGATGGGAGTTTCAAGAGCACAGAGGGACAGAGAGCTGGAGAAGGAGACATGTGGAGACACACACTCGGAGAAGAGAGCGGGGAAGACAAGATAGAAGGTGACAGAGACCACCTAGTTAGGGAGGGTCAGGCAGAGGTGGCATTCAGGAAGCCCAGAGAAGGATGCCCTGGGATTCAGCCCGGGGGGAGGCAGTGTTCCTGGAGGAGAAGGAAGCTTGCACAAAAGAAGGGAGCAAGGAACGGGCACAGTCCGTGTTGGGAAAGAATATTCTGTGCCTGTTTATGAAGGCTAAAATTTTTCTGGAATGTAATAAAATAAAATAAATAAATAAATAAAGAAGTAATTGGGCGGCGCCTGTGGCTCAAAGGAGTAGGGTGCTGGCCCTATATACCAGAGGTGGTGGGTTCAAACCTGGCCCTGGCCAAAAACTGCAAAAAAAAAAAAAAAAAAAAAAAGTAAAATCTAAAATGCACACACTCAAGTGGAGCGCTACGGGGTTTGAGAAGTGGGATGGGACCTTGGTGGGCAAGGAGGAGCCACAGAAAGTCGTTGATCTGAGGATTCCCATCAGAGCTGTTGGTCAGGAGCACACAGGACAGGGGAGGCAGCAGGGAGGGCTGGCAGCTGCCCCTCCATCCCCCTCACCCTGTCTTTCTGGTCTGCCACTGCAAACCTGTCAATGATGGGAGTTTTAAAGCGGTCCCCTGCCCATCCTCCCATGGGAAAATGGTGATTCATTTTTAGTTCTAATGGCCATTGCTTTTCTGAATTACCAGGCATGACCGATCCCTCACTGGAGTGTGGAGAGGGCATATCTCAGTCCCGCAAACAGTCAGGAAGCAGTGGATATTTGAGAACCCCTTGTTGGGTTACTTGAATTTCTTCCCTTTTTTGTTTTACTTTAGTGGCTTGATAGCCTTGGAAGCTCTCTTCATCTACCAGGATGTCCAGGGAAAGTCCTCTGTTGCCACTGCCATCTGCACCTCTGCTTTCACAGCCCTTTCTGTCTTGGCGGGGGCCTGCCAAGGATGTAGACCAAAAGTGTCAGTGCAGGACCAAGCGGCCTCTCGTGGGTAGGGGGAGGACAGGGTGGGGTGTGGGCATGGGGAAGCATACCATCAACATCAGCCTCCCACATGGGCTTTGATATGGTGTCAGAAAGGCTCCAGTGCCTAAATATCTGTGCCCCAGACTGCTGATGTGTCTGAAATTCCAGCACAAGAGTCACTAATATTTAGGCCATTTCAGAAATAGCGTAGCATCCTTAACAGCTGCTCATGGGTGAGGTCACAGGCAGCCCATCCAGCCCTCCTCTCTGTGAAAGAACTGGTTTCTAATCTGGACTCCACTACTGAATAACTGTGACTTTAGGAAATTGGACTAAAATGGCACTAATGCCGACTCTTCAGAGAACCAGCAGGCACCCATGCGCCCTCTCTGATGCTAATGTAGCACACCTGGTGAAGGTTTGGCCTTCTGCAGGTATCATCCTCTAAGGCTGTGATTCCGTGGTTCATGCTCAAAGGAATCACCTGTGTGGTCTGTCAAAGGTGCACATGTCCAGGCGCCCTCCCACCCGCTCCTGACTGAGAAGGTGGGAGCAGGGCCTAGGAATCTGTGGATTTAACACTCCTCCCAGGTGAGTTTGAGGCAGATGGCACCTGGACTCTCAAGGCAATCTTGCTACAGAGGAAGGTCTCAGATGCCATCTTCCTTTATCTCCTGTAGATGCTACGAACTCTCCGTGTGCCATGGTTGATTCCAGCCAAACTGGGTCTAGTCCCTCTTCTAAGACTAATATGACAGGCTAAATACAGAGCCTTCCCAATCTCTCTGACATTGCTAAACATTCTGACTTCAATAACTTCTCTGCCTGTCCCCTCTACCCCTGCCCCAACCAACTGGTCTTTACCTACAGCTATTTCTATTTGTTTTTGCTACTGAGTTACCTGAGTAATGGTGCTTAGTATGGGTCTCCCTCAATTCCTTCCAAAACTAAATGCCCTTTGGCCTTTTCAGATTACCTGCCAGAAATAGAGGTATTTACAGGGGCCCTTATACAGTGTTCGGCTTTGGGCAGTAAGAAAACTGTCTCTGTGGACACAGTCAAAAGGCCTCGTCTGTTATAGAGACAATTGTTACAGCAAGATAAGTTCTCATGTCCTGAAACCAAACATCCTTTCTGATTACAAACTTCTTGGATTTTGCCTTTAATAATATTTTATACCTGTCCATGAATGGGCTCAAAAAGCATGTCCTAAACCAGCAGGTGCTGTACACCCAAGAAGTTGCAAAACTATTGTTTCTATACTTGCAAGACCTTCTTGTGAAATAAACATCCCAGAATGGGACAAGGTCAGTTTTGCCTGAATCCTACCGTGTGAAATTTATATGCTTTGCTCAGTGGATATTTGGAGGGTACCACATAGTGGCTTTTCCTACCATCCAAATCCCATCCCCGGGAGCTCTTAACTGAAAACCACATCAAATACAATAGACATTTGCCCTTATGTAAATATAGCTCTGCAAGGGATGGGGGCCTTTTGGGTTGTGCTGAGGTTAATGGCGAGGCTCCTGACGTCCCGTTCTGCCCCACCCTGCTCAGCTGCCAGCAAAGATAATCTGCCTCCCGCAGTCACTGGATGGTATATTTAGAGCTTCTTCCCCAAGAGTAAGTGGGATCTGAAAATAGACTGCTTTGCCTGTGTGCGATTGGGTTGCAGCCTCCTAATCTATACCTGAATACACGAATCTGTGTAGCCAGTAGCCAACCCGCAGTGGTTTCCAATATTTGTCTGTTCAACACAATCCAGGTGGCGATGACTTGGTCTCAGGCATTGGGCTGTACTTCAGAATTTCTTCCTGTCTCTCAGGAACTTGAACAGGCTTCCCTGAGCTCTAATACTGACATCTACCTCTTTGGCTGGGACTCCTTGGAGCTGGACCCAGTCTGGATTAGAGTGTCCCATATTTGCACTGCTGGCTCCACTTGGAGGAGACCAGATGTTTTCCCCTGGTCTCAGCCCCATTCTTCTTTCAGCATGATCGCAGTTGTTCTGTCTCCTGAGAGTTCCTGTGTGTGTTGCAGCTGTGGTTGAGCTGTTTATGACAGGGAGGGTTTTGTGTTCATCATTTGGCTGGGAACCAAGAGATGGAGGCATCCATGCAACTGTTCTTTCTACCTTATTTAGTTTGGGGTTGAGGGTAGTCAGGACTTATCCTTAAACTCATGGTGTATTGTCCCATGAGAGCAGGGATAAAGTCTGCCCTGTTCATAGTTGTAATCTCAGCATCCATTGGATAAGCATTCATCAAGTACTTAACTGTGTACAAAGCAAAATGTTAGATTCTTCGACAATATAAAGATGAATAAGAGATTACCCTTGTACTCAAGGGAAGATTCCAGTTTAACAAGTAGTTATGATACCAGAGGAAATTAAATTAGTGCCATAATAAAGATTTAAGCATTTTAGGGGGACAGCAGTGGATATATTAACTATTTTTAAGAAAAGAGTTAACAGAGGAACTGCCCTTTAATAATTAAGATTTTGACAGCAGAGGCAGTGGGGTGAGAGCATGTCGTGCTGAGAACACAGTGCCAGCAAACCTCGAGTCAGTGTGTGCTAAGTCTACACAGCAGATGGCCATTGCCACCACATCTCCTGCAAAGCAAGAGCTTCTTGGGTTCATAAGCCCCAGTTGTGTGTACTAGCAGATGGGCAAAGTGGATCTTATTGGTTCCTTAGAATTATCCTGGGAAGCTGTTTCTCATTTTCTGCTAATGGGTCCTTCTTAGCTTCTCTCATTATAACAATGTTCTCTTGCCTTAAGTCAATGATTCCCAACGTTGTCTGTGCATTCAAATCCCTTGGGGTTCTCTTAACAGTTCCAAATCCCAGACCGTAATCCCAGATCACTCTGGAGTAGAACAAGTGTGCAGACAAGTTTGGGAACCACTTCCTCCAGGCAAACAACACAGTCAGCTGGTTTCATCAGTGACTTGAGCTAGATGACACAAACTTATAGTTGGTTCCTAAGCCATGTATGACACCTTGTAGATATAATTTGTGCCACTGGACATGTTCAGGCCTAACGGAAGTGTTTTTTTTTTCCTTTTTCTGATGATAGTTGAGACAGTCCTAACTCAAAGCCAATTAGCACTCTTCCTGAATCAAGTGCCTCGTTTCTTTGCTCAGAGAGTCACAGTCACCAAGACTGATTTTCTAAGGTCACTGTTGAGCCTGTCCACATCTGAGTCTGATTGCAGGAAAAGGAGTTCATGAAAATGAAATTTGTGCTGATAAAAACTATTGGAACTTTGGAATGGGCATGCTCACTTCCTTATGCCCAGGGCCCTGGAGTTGACACCAGGAGGTCTCAGCATAACCAATAAACTTTCATTCATTCATTCATCGTGTGTTTACTGGGTTGGGTTAGATTCTGTTGTAAAGCTTTACAAACTATCAATGGCTCAGCCTCAGTAGCTAGTCATCTAGTAAGAGGGTTTTTCAGATGCATTCATGATAATAATACAAGGAACCATGTTGAGTGACATGACAGTGTCCCAGCCGTAGGCTAAGGAAGTCTTGAGGTGAGAGAGAGTAGTTCAGCCCTGTGACAATGGCCTGGAGGAGCGGGCAGTATTTGGACAGAGAGCAGAGGAAGGTGAAGGTTACCCTGGACAGAGAAGCAGAATGAACACATGCATGTAGGTGAATTACTGAGGGGTGTCATAGGGACGTGGAGAGTCATGGGTTTGACCAGCACATAAAGGGGGAACAAAGCCAGGGTGGAAGGTTTTCTAGCAGTAGAGAGCCCAAGTTGATGTGCCTTGTCGTATAGAGAATCATGAGACCCTGGAAGATCAGACCGTCAACCATGGGAGTTCTGAACATTTTTACCACTCAGAGGCTTGGATGCACTGAGTTCATTCCCTCCTCAGGGCTGCCAGGCCTGTTGTTTTCTCTGCCTGGTCTCACTCTCTCCATCCTCCTTCCTTCCCCAGGGTGGATCTTATCCTTTAGAGTTGAGTGTTAACTGTCATTTCCTCAAAGAAGTCTACTCTGACTTTTCAATTTAAATTCGATTCCCCATCTGTAATCCCTATACTTTGGGAGACTAAGGTGGGAGGATTGCTTTAGGTCACAAGTGCAAACCAGCCTGGCACCTGGAGGATTGCTTTAGGTCACAAGTTCAAGGGCAGCATTAAAAAAAACCCTGACTGTATAAACTAAATAATTTTAAAAAATTAGGTGGGTGTGGTGGCCTGTGTTGCCTATAGTCCTGGAAGCACAGGCAAGAGGATCTCTTAAGGCCAGGAGCTTGAGGTTGCAGCGGGCTATGACTGTGCCATTGCACTGTAGCCTGGATGACAGAGAGAGACCCTATCTTAAAAAAAAAAAAAAAAAGCCAGGCATGGTGGCTCGTGCTTAAAATCCTCGCACTTTGAGAGGCCAAGGCAGGAGGTTCCTTAAGCTCTGGACTTTGAGACCAGCCTGAGCAAGAGTGAGACCCTTTCTTTACTAAAAATACAAAAGTTTGCTGGGCACAGTGGTGGGCACCAATAATCTCAGCTACTTGTAAGGCTGAGGCAGGAGTATCACTTGAACCCAGGAGTCTGAGTTTGCTGTGAGCTAGGCTGATGCCATAGCACTCTGACCTGGGCAATAGTGAGACTCTGTCTCAAAAACAAACAAACAAACAAACCCCCCCAAAATTAGATTCCCCAGCTAGTGTCTCTCAACTCATCTAATTATTTTCCTTCATAGTACTCATCGTGGTTTATAATGATAGGTATGTGTCTGTGACTTTCTAAAAAATATCCATCTCCTCCATCAAACTGTATAAGCCCCATGAGGTCAGGAGCTGTGTGTTTTACCTTAGGATATTTGCACTGACTGATGGATGACAGGCTCTCAGTAAGAGGTGGCTGACTGATAAATGAGTAAATGAGTAGCAGCACAGAGGAAAAAATAATATATAGAAAGACCTCCTCCAACACACGTATGTATAGTGGAGACATATACGTACTAGTGAGAGAAGGATCGTGGTCTGGTGAAACACACATTGGCGGGGAGTGAGAGTTGGGGCCCTGGTTTGTATACGTATTTCTGTCACTGCTTAGTTGTGAGACAAGATCCCAGATCCTGCTTGTCAGAGTAACTATCTTTCCTCTTTAAATTTATTGCTTTGGTTTCAAATCTCTCCTTTATAAAATTGGGATCATAAAGCCTGCCCTACTTAACTCTAATATTTGGGAAAACACATTGGAACTTAGTATACTACTACATAGCTAAGTATTACAAAAATATAAAAAATGTTAAATATATGTAAATATTAAATATAGATAGCCTCAGCATGGAGATGCCAAAATGAATGTGTTTGGTCTTTCGTCTGCATTTGCTACAAAATATTGTTTTATTACCATCATTGGTCAAAAGCAACAACAACAACAACAATAAAAAGGCAGAAATAAAGCCTTTGATTACCAGGGCAAACATAAGATATTATTGGCTGAGTTTGTGTCAAACATACCAGTGAAACATGTGCCCTTTTCATTTACTCAAAGGCACTAACAGCTTTAATAAAAGCAGAACATATTATTTAAGAGGGCTAGATAATTAGCCTTGACAAGAGTAAGCCCAGAATTTTTATGAATGAATTAGCTAATTTCTACTATGGACATTGAGCATTTGGTCTTTCCCTTGGCATCCCAATGAGAATTCAGTAACAGCTGGATACATGCAATGCCTGCAGCCAGTAGAGTAGTTCAGGAAGGGCTTAGGTTAGAAACACCAGCCACTTAGGATAATGTTATATCAATAACTGTCTTTGGCAAGGCACCGCGGTGCTAAGCCAAAAGAAAACCTGCAATCATATTTCCTGAAGCAATATTTATGGTTTGTTATGGGATGTTAAACCAAAAAGAAGGCTTCACCAGGAAAGTATGCTAGGGTGTGCCTTGCTTTATTGTTTTTGGCACATATAAAGCATAGCAAGCATTTCTGATGCGAAAATATTTATTGAGCACCTACTGTGCACTCCAGATTTATATGAGAAATTGAAGACACATACTACGTCATCACTGTCTATGAAATAGAGTTAACAATCATGTTACACAGACAAGACACATTCAAGGGAAAGATAATCATTCTGCTGCTCTGCCCTGGGGAGGCCACAAGCCATACACGTATGTGTCACCTGAACACATCAGCCAGTAAATTTTGCAGCCTTCGTTTAAGGAGAGATCTTTGTTGATCAGTGTGGTCATCGTGGGAAGTGAGCTAGAGCTTGAGTGATAGCTCAACAGATGAGAAAAACAGATGATAGCTTGACAGATGAGAAAAAGCACACGGGCGTGAACAATGAGCCAAAAGTTATATGAACATACACTTGCTTCCACAGTGGGCAAGACAGCCAGAACAGAAGGAGCCATCAGAGAAAAGGGGAAAAGAAAATCAGGAAAATGTCAGCTAGTTTGCATTTTACAAAGAAATTGTATAGAAATTTGCAGTGTATAAACAAGCACATGGCCAGGAACGGTGGCTCATGCTTGTAATCCTAGCACTTTGGGAGGCTGAAGCAAGAGGATTGCTTGAGGCCAACAGTTCAAGACCAGCTTGAGCAACTGTGAGACTCTGTCTCTACAAAAAATAGAAAAACTAGCCAGGCATGGCAGTGCATGCCTATAATCTCAGCTCTTGGGAGTTTGAGGCAGAGTATGGCTTGAGTCCAGAACTTTGAGGCTGCAGTGAGCTATGATGATGCCACTACACTTTTAGTCCAGGGAACAGAACAAGATGCTATCTCAAAAGATCAATACAGTACAATGCAATACAACACAACACAATACAAATAAAATAAGCATGTGCTTAACTCCCATCCTATATGATTCACAAAACAAAAACCCAAACCAGCAACCTCAGTGAGGTAGGTGGAACCAGCAACCTCAGTGAGGTAGGTGGCATGGCTACTGTGCCCAGAGAGTAAATGAGCTTGTCCAACATCAGGCAGCTGGAGGGTGGCAGAGCTGTCTGTGTCCTGGCCTCCTAGTTATTGCCCCAGAGCACTTCTGTCTATATCCACATAAACTCAAAAGGCATGTTGACACAATGATGAAGCCTCTTCATGGCAGGTTAAGTCATTTGGTTTTTATTCTATGGGGAAAAGAAGTTGATAATGTGCCCAACTTAGCAAAAGGGAAAGAAAGTTAAGGGTCTAACCCACAAATATCCAACAGTCGTCTTGACATTGATCTTGGACAAGGCTCTAGACTAAGCTTTTTGAAGAATGGTTTGGAGTAACTGAGTATTTGGAAAAACTCTCGCAAGTAGAAGTTCAGCAAAAAGCCAGTTTGAATAACCCATTTCCTTCTCTGGCATGTGTACAGGAGAAGATTGTAGTTGGTGAGACCTCTGCTTCAGATACCACTATGGAGAGAATGGACAATTACAGAATGGATGGTGGATTGGTTTACCTTCAATTTCAAAGTTGAAGGGGCAATTGGAACTTGTCTACCTCTGTTCCATCATTTACAAATAAAAGGAAATGAGAGGTTCAGTGACTTGCTAAAATTTATATCCTTCTTCTCCACCCCATCGTCATTATCATCAAATTAGCTTACACACATCAAGCATTTACTATTTATCTGGCATATTCCAAATGATGAACAATGTGTTGACTCATTAACCCTCACGGCTACCCTATAAAGTAACAGATTCAGTTACTTGCCAATATCATGAGGCTGTAAGCAATGGAACTGTGATTTGCACCCACAGAGGCTGGCCTGTGAATTCCAGGCCATGTAACTAGTAAGCAGCAGAGCGAAGTGTCCAAGGAATTCCAATGAATGGAATTTCTAATGATGTGTTATAAGACGCAGTCTTTGCTATGTCTTTTTCAACATTTTTATCAATGAATTGGATGAGAAAGCAGTTCATCCGATTTTCAGAGGTGATGAAATGGAGGTAAGAATAAGAAAAATACTGGACAAAAAGAAGCAGGATCCTAAAAGATCTGGGATGGTGAATGAATCAAAAAAGTTTTCATTTCAGAGGAATATAGGAAGTATTTCATGGAGGCCCTCCAATGGATTGCCCAAGAATGGAATGAAAAATATGTGTATGAAAGAGAACACAACTTGGGGGAGGTTTGAGCAAGTTCATTCTACATGAATTGACACGCAGAGCTGCCCGGAAGCTAACGCAAGCAGGCAAGTGGCCCTTCTATAGTCTTCATTTTTTGGTCTAGCTGGCTCTCAATTGATGCTTTGAGGCTCTGTGGGCCTTCACAGTGACAGCCTAGATCTTTCTCCCTCCTTTCCCACTCACTGTTTCTCTGTTCCCCATCTTAGCCTCTTCCCTCTGGCCTTTATTCTTGGTTTTTGTTCTGGGTTCTCCTAGCATTTGAATCTTGATTTTTTTTTTTTCTGTTGGGCTGTTTTGATTTACCTCTCTGCCTCACACTGTCCTGTGCTGTGTCAGAAGAAAACATTTTATCCCTGTTCCATCCCCTCAGCGCTCAGCCCATGTTGCTGGCCCTTGGTGGGTATGTGGATAGCACCCCCATGCCCTTGCCAGCATACACACCATGAGGAAAAGATCTAGACCATACCCAGAGCATTACATCCAAGTCGTGCCAATACCCCTCCTCACCATGAGGGTGTCATGTAAATTGAAGTACATTCTTAGAGGATAGGTTGGGCACTTAAGTCTAGTAGACTTGAGTGCTTGGTGAGACATGGAATGACAGGAACAGCCAAAAATCCCTAAAGAAAGTGAGATTACGGGCACAACAGGTTCTAGCTCAGAATTTGCAGAAGATCCCACAGTGAAAGACCCCACAGGCTTGTTTTACATGGCTCCAGGGAGTAGCCCAGAACCTGGGGGGAGAAGTTGTGGGGCAAAGAGGCAGATTTCACCTCAATAAAATAGCTGTTTCATGGTGAGGGCACCTAGAGAAGGAACAGGGAATCATCCAGCTCCCGGCTATTGGAAGTGTTCAAGTATGGGCTGAGCTGTGACTGTGAGGAGAGCTGAACAACAGATCCAGACATCAAATGGGTGCTTGGGCTCTTTGATCTGTGGGGTCAGCTCCACACTAGAGAGCTTCTGCTTCAGGGAGGCCCCAGTGGTGATTCTGAACAGGTGGCGTGATGACAGCGGTATGTAAAATGAACACACCCCTCCAGCAGGACATCAGAGGATGACCTCTGTGCCTAACCAACACCTCCTCTCTACCTGAAAGTTTTTTGCGTGAGCCAGCTTGGCTCCCAGCTGCACTTGCCAAGTTCCCACTGTTAGCGCAGACACCTGCTTCTGGCCACCAAAACAGGAGAGGCCCACCCCAGTTCTAAGGGCTGCTCTATTTTAGTTCCCCATAGCTGGAGACTGTCTCACACGTTTCTAATCTTGTGCTTCTGAAAGGTCTCTGCTCTCTCTGGGCCCCTACCACCACCCTCTTTCACAGATCAACTACCGAGAGCATGGGACAGATAGAAGCCAGAGCGAGAAAACGCACGTGAATAAAACCCCGTTGATTTCTAAGGGTGCGAGGGAAGGAAAAGGCACCCAAGGAGTCTTCCATTCCCTGCCACCTCCCCCTCCCTCCTGACCTACTCCGGGGCTGTCATACATCGATTGGCTTACTAGATAATACATCCTGCCACCCGGTAGGGACCTCTGGGGACCAACCCCGAGCTGGAAGAGTCGCACGCAGCAGCCCAGCCCGGAGTTAATCAAACTAGCAACAGGACCTCAAGCGGCAGCGACGGCGGCGGTGGCGAGCGGAGCGGTGGCGGCTGCGGCGGCGGCGCATTATGCGTGATTACTGACAAGCGCCAGCTGCTACCGCCACAGCCGGCTCCGACGCACTATGTGGACTCTCCGATCTAGAGGCAGATTCCTGACTAATCCCAGAGGGCTGGCCCAGCCTGCGCTCCCCGGGCTGCTCGCTAGCGATGACCACTCTTGTTAGCCCAAGTTGAAGCGAGCCCGGCGCTGCCTGGGAGCCGGGAGAGGCCGAGATATTTCGAAGACGCGCGCGAGAGGAACATGAACTGAAGAGTAAACATGTATGGGAATTATTCTCACTTCATGAAGTTTCCCGCAGGCTTCGGTGGTAAGTCTCTCACGCGGGCTTCGCTGTGCGGACCTGCGTGGACAGGGAGACCGCGGGGACACGGGGAACCGCGGGTACCTGATTGGGACTGAATCCGGAGAGCACATATGTTTACATGCGCGTAGAATGTTTTCACAGGAGCGTGTGCGAGTGAGTGCAGGAGACAGAGAAGGGTCGGAGGGGAGGCTATGCTTGCAGATCAGAATGAAGATACGGGGATATGCTAAGGAGAGCGTCTAAACCAGTTTGCTTGAGAATGTGTCTGAGACAAAGATAGAATAGAGCATTGTTCCAGCCCACTGTGTTTGTGTGGGTGTGAGAAGTGGAAGAGGTAGAGGGAAATTACTATGATATCCTGTTACCCAACTTGTAATGAGAAAACAAAAATGTGGTTTAAAAGGTTTTGCCTATAGGAAGGGTTTCTGGGAGACTTTGCAACGAGGGCTTGGTGGTTGTGCTGAAAAGCGGTTTTCCCTAAAATTGGATTTTGAAAAAGAAAACATAGTGCTTTAATTTGCTACAGTGTTTTTTCCTTTCTCTGTTTTCTTCCCTTTTGATTTGCTAATAGCCTCTTCTCTCCTCCCCTGCTGCTGCCCTGGTTCTCTTGCAAGGGTCGCTGCCAGTCACTTCCACTCTGGGGGGTCGAGATCTGGGGCTTGAGGGCGGGGCGGTGCGGCGGGCTGGGGTCTTAGAGAACTGGTAATTGAAGATCCAAGCTGCTGAGCCTGGCAGGGCAGCCCAGTCACACTTCTCGAAAGCTTCGGGAGACTGGGTCCACGGGCTGTCTTAATGCCCAGACACATCCGTCCCAGGGATCCCTCCATTCAGCACAGCCGCCCAGCTTGGAATTAATGGAACCAACAGCTGACCGAGTAGCCTCTCTCTGGTCAGTTGGTGGCACGTAGCTTATGTTCTTGGGAGCCAAGTGGGTATTCTGGCAGGCAAGACAAAGCAGAAATTCTGGTAAGGTCTTGAGAACTGAAAAGCCCCTTGCTCCCCCGACCTCCTCTGTGGACAGCTAGCTAAGGCTTGGGAGTAAAGCTCCCTACTTGGCTGGGCAGAAACTCTGGGAGGCATGGTGGAACTCTACAAAGTGGAAGGGATCCCTACCCAGGAGGCATTAGACCAGGGAGTTTGCTCATTCATTCTGGGTCCATTGGATAGTTTCTGTGAGTCAAGCATAGGGTTGGGCACTGGAGTGCAAATATGAATGGGACTCAGTCTCTGCCTTTTGGACTGGGGGCAGCCTTGTTAAACAGATACATTATAATATTGTGCCGTGTGTGTAATATGGAAGGTGGAAGGTATGAGGAGGTCGTGCTTGGACCCCCCCCAGGGGTAGGGGGCCATGGAAATATTCCAGAGGTAATATTCAAGTTATTTGGATCAGTCTGATGATCCAGTGAGAGTGGCGGCCAACGCCGTGACCTGGGCATTTGACTTCCAGTTTATGGCTGTGCCCTGGGTCTGAAAATCTTCCTCAATTCCCATCTCAGGCCCATTCAGAGATGAGAATTGCCTTTTTCCCCTTCATATTCTAGTTCACTTGTTAGAGAAACGTGTTTGTCTGCAGCCAGATTCTTGGGACCCCCAAAGTCTGTGAGATTATGGCTTCATTAATGCCAAAGAGGCTCTTGGAGATAGTTGGTGGGGGGCGCGGATAAGAGGGTGGTGAAGGTAGAAAGATTTAAGGAGAGAATTAAGGGAACAACTGAAGAAAGAAGTTCTGGTCTAAAATTCACTGGGGACTGCTTGCTGGGATCTTGGAATGCTAGCATACTAAGGGGACCTTAAAGAGTGTCTTAGAGCTCCCATTTCATAGTCAGGTAAACTGAGGCCTAAAGGAGCTGCAGCTTGCTTACAGAAAAGCCTGTTTTTTGTTTTTTTTTGAGACAGCCTCAAGCTGTCCCCCTGGGTGGAGTGCTGTGGCATAGCTCATAGCAACATCCAACTCCTGGGCTCAAGCGAGTCTCCTGCCACTGCCTCCCAAGTAGCTGGGACCACAGGCGCCCACCACAGTGCCTGGCTATTTTTTTTCCGGTTGCAGCCATCATTGTTGTTTGGCTGGCCTGGGCTGGATTCGAACCCACCACCTTAGGTGTATGTGGCTGGCACCTTAGCCACTTGAGCCACAGGCGCCGAGCCAAGCCTGTTGTTTTAATGATTTTCTTTTCTGCTGCACAGTGGAAGAAGAAGAGTTGTCTCGGACCATTAAATACACAAAGTAAGGAACGCTAATGAGCATCAGAAAACATCCATGCATACATACAGACTTCTCATGGAATTTGACACCACGGATAAACAAAGCAGTTCTCAAATAATCTGTATGGACCTCCCACCCTGGGACTCCCATGCAATTCTGATATAGTGAAAACAGTGTGGGTGGGGAGCGGATAGGGAGAGATAGTATGCTGAGTTTGATTCCCAGTTTTTCATTTACTAGCTGTGTGACCTGAGGCAAGCTGGTGAACCTCTCTGAGCCTCCTTATCTTTCTCTCTAAATTGAGATTTATAATCTCGTTCTTGAAGTGTTGTGAGAATTAATGAGCTAGCGCATGAAAAAACAGCTGTTAAAGTATAGCCCCCATATATGGTACCTAACACAAGTTAATATTTACATTCCCTCCCTTTTGCTTAGGTGCTAACATGCAAATTAATTCAAAACTCAGATATTACTGTAGAATAATGAATTAGGAGTCTGGGAGAATAAAAGTAAGTCCACACACACCCACATATTTTGCTGGCTTAGACTTTCATAATTGTGGGGGCTTTGGTATTTCATGATTAGGCTTCAGATGGAAGGAAATGCAATGGTTTCTTTCCAGCCTCAGAAGGAAGAAAATAGTTCAGTAAGACATTGGGAACTGGAGGGGTTGTTTAAACATCTCCCTCTCATGCTGCTTTTTCTTGTCATTCCTGAGGGAGGAGAACAATTATCCTGTTTAGTTCTGCTAATGATTTCCATTTTGTTTGCCTGTACCAGTGAAGAGGCCTAAAAGTGAGCTGAAGGACTCCACCCCCTCTGCAGGGAGGTCTGTCTGAGAGCTTGCAGTGACTGGGGAGGAGGGAAGTGGGAGCACTGAGCAGCAGGCATGGGAAATCCAAGGATTAAAGCAGTGGTCACCTGCAGCCTCTAACCACCTTTGTCCTCATGCAGCAAATTGTTCTGCATTTATTAAATGATTTGGTGTATGAGCCCCTGCCCTTTTACATGTTGGCAAGTAGCACCACAGAGGGCTCCTGTGATTTGAGTGAGAATCGCAAGGGAAGCAGTGTCACCCTTGGATTTTTGTCTGGGTGGCCATGCTTACCACATGTCAGGCACCATCTGATCAGCCAACAGAAGACTGGTCCAACTGGGTGAAGGGTAGTGACTACCGGGGTGGCAATGGCCGCCCACACAAAGACACCCATGCTCCCAGCTCCAGGCCCTGCTGTGCAACAGTGAGATCCTGCTCCTGGGCTTGCCAGCTGCTCACTTAGAGATGTGTTTTCCTGGGATGAGACAGTTGCTGCCTCTTAGAAGACTGCAAAACAAAGCTTGTAATCTCCTCATCCAATTGTGCAGTAATCCTCAGGGTGAGGAGGGGATCAGGGAGGAGAGGACCTCTCTCATCTCATTTAACAAGCACACTGACACTAATGCCAGCGACAACCCACCTGTGTCAACTCATTCGCTCCGCACAACAGCCCTGCGAGTGGGTGCTGTTGCCATTGTTACGCTACTCCTTTCATGGACAAAGAAGCTGAGTCGTGGGGAGGTGAAATGACTTGTTTAAGGTCTCAGAGCTGGAAAATGGAACAGCTGAGGCCCACATACTTTCTCTGTGAAGCTAAAGTCAGCAGCACACCCCTGGGGGGGGGGTGCAGGGCACGGTTCTGGAGCCCCAAACCAGCCTTAGAAATTCAGGCCCAGCACTGATAGGTGGTTACAGATGTGGGCTAGCCAGTGAGGAGTAAACCACAGGATGGTTTAAGAACTACGGAGGGGCAACAGTGACCTCTGGAGCATTAAAAGGCAGCCTTTCCCAGGAACCTTCCTAATTGACCTTGACCGACCACCCCTGTAGAATAGTCCACTTTTCACCTGAGGATAGCCGCAGAGGAAGAGTTGAGCTTGGGGTGCTCGCGGATGTGTGTGTGCACGTCGTGTGCATGTGTAAGAACATATTTTCCCCGCCACAGATGTGTGGGCGGCTAACCGGAGCCTACCGTGGTTGTAAGTGGTTTGGCTTTATGTAGGCAGGAGTAACTGTTTATGAGATTTAGGGAGGAACATAATTAGTATAAACTATTTTCTGAAACATTTACAATCCGGGAGATAGAGCACTGAAGAGCAGCAGGGGAGAAGTTGTGCAAAGAGCAATCTCAAGGCTCCACCTCTTCCTTCCCCTCCTGATGTAGCTTCTGGGCCTGCAGAGAATTTAGGCACGGGCCCTGGGCGGCTGGCACGCGGGGGCTCTCAGAGGATCTGGTATTTTCTTCTCTTATTTGAAAGATGACCTGGAGGCCCAGGAATGGGGGTTTATTTTCTAGAATGCCTTGGGTTTGGTGGTTCTCATCACCCAGCCCTGACTCAGTAATCCTCACAAAAGAGCGAAGGTACAGGTGGAGCGTCCCTAATCCGAGAACTTGAAATCCCAGCTGCTTCCAGATCCTGAACTTGTTGAGTGCGGACGTGATGCTCAAAGGAAATGCTCATTGGAGCGTTTTGGACTTTGGATTTTCAGATTAGAGAAGCCCAACTGATAGTAAGCATAATGCCAATATTCCAAAATCCGAAACACTTCTGAGCCTACACATTTTGGATAAGGGACATTCAACCTGTGTTAACTCATTCACACCTATGACACAGCTTGAAAGTTGGTGCTCTTATTATCCTACAGATGCAAAAACTGGGGAACAGAGAGAGCAAACACTATAGGCAGCATTGGAATCTGGGGAAGAGTGGCAGAGCTGGGTTTTAATTCCAGCCCCATCAGGCGCTGTACAGTACAACTCTGATAATTCTTACAGCAGTTACCCAGGTTGGCCCTTCTTGCCCCTTCCAAACTCAGGATTTTGACTGAACACCTTTCCAATGGGGAGTCGGGACACCCCTTAGAATTCCAACCCCAGCTCTTGTTCCCTTCCTCTGGGCTCCCAGCCCAGCCAATCTTCCCTCTTCTCCTTCCACAGAAGAGCCATGGAGATACTGGGATTAGCTAATATGCGTTTCTTATATTTGAATTATTATCGGCATCTCCAAAAGCACTTCCACAGAAACCTCTGGGCCGCACCAGCAGCCTGAGATTGAACAGGAGGGTAATTTACACCCGTTTTACTGGTACAAAGCTCTGCATTTTAACAGATGTGGAAAACAAGATGTTAGACATTAAATTCCCAGCAAGTGGGGAGCAGAGGTAGAAGCCCCATCTTTCAGTGAGAAGCCTTCTCTGCTACCAAAGCCCTTTCTGACTTTCTCAGTGGGGAAAATCTAGGAGCATGTGGAGAGTGGGGAGCTATAGAAGAGACCCTCCTGCCCCTGGAGGCACAGCCCCAAGGCCTGGGAATGCAGGACGAAAGGACTCAGTAGCTGCTGGGGAGGCCTCTGCATGCAGCCAGCCCCTGTTCTGACCAGCTGGCTGCCTTCTGAGCCACACTGGACAGTTCCACCTGGATTCCTGCAGCCCCCAGAGGAGGGTCTGATGAGCTGTTCAGGGTGGGGGCTGAGAGGTTGTTTGTCTACTGGTTGGAGGAGGGGGGAGGGGAGAGTGACATCCTTTCCTCTCTCTCTCTCTCTCTCTCCTCTCTCTCCCTTCCCCCTCTTTTTTCCCTCTCCCTCAACCCTGCCTCTTCCCCTAAAATCTGTAATGATGGAGGTAGTGAAAAGCAGGGAAAGATTGATAATCAGTCTCATTATCACCAGCATTATGTATAATTATAGCAAAACCTCACTCATTTGGATCAATTGAGAGAAAAATCAGTCTAAATTCGTGACAAGTTGGCAGATTACTTTTAAATTACAATTATATTACTTCTAAGTAACACACGTGAATAGTTTGTGTTTCAAGTACCACAAGCTAATGGTTGCTAAGTGGGGATTTTATAAAACCTGCTTTAAAAGAGTCTTTGTAATTAACACCCCGTTAATATGCTAATGAAGCCCCTACTATGCTTTTCAAATTGCTTGAAAACAGATGTATCTTAAATAGGCTCAACACTTCTCCTACTATCTTATTTGCTTAACAAACCTTTCTTTTTTCACTATTATTTTGTGAATGAGCAAATACAAATTAGTTCATGACCCGATTTAGTCACCAGTCCAAATTAATTATGGCACAGATTAATGAGACCACATTATTTTTGTTTAGAAAACAGACTGTTAGGGCTTGGAGAATCACTTTATTTTATAGAAGAGGAAATAATCTCAGAGAGGTTGAGAAACTTTCTTAAGGCCACACTGGACCAAAACAGCAGGTCTTCTGGCTCCTGGGTCCAGGCTTTTTTCCATTCACTACATTATACCTTAGATTCATAAAACTTTTTATAAATATGTATGATTGTATTTCCATCTGAATCATTGATTCAGTCAAAAATAATTTGTTGAGCACCTAGTATGTGCCAGGCCCTGTGCTAGGCACTACAGATATAGGAGTCCTTCGCAGAGGCCATTGTCTATTTCACACAAGCTTCCAGCTGACTCAGAGTAGTCTGTAAGGCAGGAATTATCCCCGTTAGACAGATTAGGAAACTGAGGTTCAGAATGGCGAAGTGGCCCTTTCAAGGGCTTGCTATGAATCACAACAGACCAAGAATCTGAGTCTAGCCTAACACAATTTCCATCAACCTTTCCAGATGTAATGAATGGCATTTTGCTTGCACACCACCTTTGCCACCCAAATTATAAACCTTGCTAGTACAGATGGATATTATGCCATCCCTAACAAATGAGAGGCACCAAGGGACCCTCCTAACAAGGAACGGCTGTCTGTCCCTGTAAGCCAGTTCCTCATCCTGGTACGCCATGTACTGGCTATTCTACAAAGATAAATGCCGGTAAATGTTTAGCAATATTTGCCGAGGGTGCCCCCAGTTCACCTCTTGTTCCTCATGTCTCTGAACACCAATTTTGCGCACACCCTGCTTTTGAATCCACGACTGCTGTCCCTTCATCTCTCTGGACTTCCTGTTCAGATAGGCTCTTCCTAGCCTCTCACCGTGGACTTTCTTCTAAAAACCAGTCATCTTTAAATACCGTGATCTATGTTTCCAGTGCAATGCTATAGTGCTATTTGCTTTTGGGTTCTATGTACCTACATTCTTGGGATCCACTTACTTAAACTCAGCCCCAAGAAAAATTCCAGGAATAGTTAATGTCCAAATGTTTTGAAAGCTTCAGAGCTTGTAACCAGTTTAAGCATTCAGGGCAGGGGATGGGTCTTATGTTCTTGGTGCCCTGCACAGCCCTTGTGTGAGTTAGGTGCTCAGCGGAGGTTTGCTGAATGACCGATGGATGGCATTTCCTGTCAGCCTGGGATATTCTTACTCTGCTCTGTTCTCTACTTCACAGGGGCTGAGACAACAGAATACAGGGTGTCCCGAAAGTCACCTCTAAAGACACCCTACATAGGGAAAATAAGAAATTGTAGGCTCGGTGCCTATAGCTCAACCAGCTAAGGCGCCAGCCACGTACACCTAAGGTGGCGGGTTCGAATCCCCAGCCCGGACCCACCAAACAACAATGACGGCTGCAACCAAAAAATAGCCGGGCGTTGTGGCGGGCGCCTGT